>VWPU01008987.1:0-66516 GCA_013398955.1 Callaeas wilsoni
CCACCCTAAATGAGGGAAGTGGGAAGCTGCACATCCATGCAGCTGCAGTCCTACTACTGGCACATGGACCGTGGCGAGGCAGGTGCAGCAGGTTTGATGGGCTCTGGACAAATGTATCTATGCTAAAGCTAGACCAGAGCTGGCCTTGAAAGCAGTGTAAGCACTTCCGTGCAGCATCACATCAGTGCAAGCCAGCGCTACACTCTGGCAAGTCCTCATACAAAATTTACCTAAATTTAAAAAAAAAATTACCCAAAATTATCAAAATCAATCTAAAATTGCTCATCATCCAGATAGTTCTGGTCAAGTTCTCTCATGATCTCCTCCCTTATAGTGTTCATAAATCTCCTGGTTTTTATGAGCTTATTTTCACAATGGGAAGTCACAGCAGGACTAATTCCCTCTTTCTGCTCCAGAAGAAAAAGGGAAATGCAAGTCAGATCGAGGGACTTGCCTGATGCTACTCATGAAATTCATGGCAGAGTTTAGAATGGAATCTCATTTTTTTTTCAAGTACTTCCCATTAAACCATCCTTCTATCAGCATGAGTGGAATGCTCCAAAATCATACTATGAAGACAGAGAAATAAAAAAGCCTTACCCACCCACTTTTAGAAGACACCTTAAAAAATTATTTTGCTTTTTTCATCCTTATTCATGATTTCATTTAAACAACCTCAACAGTTGTCATGAAATTATAAAATTGTTTATCCTTCCTTTGGAGGCATTAAACATCCATGGGCAGATCTCTTTGCTTGAAGCTATGCAGTATTTAAAGGTAATTGATAAGTATCTTTTTTTTTTTTTAATGTAAAAATAGCAGTCACAGCATTTGAATCATGAGCTATATTACCTACTAGGGGTTGCTCTTACAAGAAGCTGTATCTAGTTTCCATTCCTTGCCCAACACAGCATTACTCCAGCATGCACATTTGGCTGAGCAAATCCGTCATTCATTTCCCATATGTGCTCATGTAGGCAAGTTAGCTGGAAGTTAGTTCTTCTCACTTTTTCTTGAATATTCAGATATCAGCAATGCAAATGGGACCGTGTATAATGCAAAAAACCCACTCATTTTCACTGCAGAAATGCTGCTCATAGCGGAGCGTATTTGTTCTAAAAATGGTCTGGTTTTAGGTGGTTCCCCATTTTGGAGGGACAGTTGCTCTCTGTATACAGGTACCACTACTTTGCATTTAAAGAAGGATTTTGTTCTCAAGTGTTTAAATAAGTTTTCCTAGACCAGGTTCAGTCCTACTCTCAGCATCCTAAATCTAAGACTGCTGAAATCAGTTACTTAACTGCAATTACTTATAAATACCTGTAATTTCTAAAACTTAAACAGCAGTCACACAAATTATTTTCAGAGGCTGCAGGTTACATTTAGAGCTGTCTTTTTTTTTATTTCCCTAAAACCTTCAGCAATAAAAATGAAAATCATGGAATTTCACCCTCAATTTAAAGCAGTGGATTTTGGCCCACTGTTTAAAATTTACAATGGTTTTGTCCCATTTCTTTCTTATAGCTGAAGGCTAAGAATAGTGTGCATTAATTTTAGGCAACATGTAGATAAAGACCCAGAGGGAAGCTGGAAGAAGTGGTGAATAGAAAGTGACAGTGAATATTCATTATCCATCCAAATTAAATTGCAACACTGAACATAGTACCTTAAATTCTATTATCTTCAGTGAAATCTGACAAGCAAAAGAAGTTAACCTACTGAGTTTGGACTTTTATAACGGCCTTATATGTATAACAGTATCCTACAGTGATTTTATTGGAGGAGGAAGCATGTGAGAGCCAAACAAAAATACTAGCTCAAAATTTCTACCGAACAAAGTAGTAAAAACTGTAGTAAAAAAATACTCAGCAAACTCACAGAGAATTCACCCTTTAAGTCACTGCAAATTTACATTAAACTGCAAAACATTTCCCCAGGTTTCTGAAATTCCTGCAGTCCATAGAGAAAGATTGTTTCTTCCTACCACTCCTCGTAATGATGGGGCCAGCAGAGATTACAGCATTGCCAGATGTGCTCGGAGGGCTCCAAGTTGTCCTTCCACCAGCGTCTCTTCTTTCTCTGTTACTGCAGATCTGAGTGGTCAGTCAAAACAAATCACAGATTCAGAGTGGAACAGAATTGTGGCCTTTTTGTGCTTCCTGCTTTAATATCAACTCTTTGGTAAGCAGTACTACAACTTTGATTTTATTTCTTAGTGTGCATTAAATTACTTTGCAATAAAAACATCTGCAATATTGCCTAGAAGTGTATCTTATAAATGCCTGGCTTCCCATTTTATTTTGCCTCACTTTGTTTACAAAACTACATTGCTGTTGTGTACAAGACCCATCTTATAGTATATTAAATTTTCAGTAGTTAATTTCCCAAAGCTATGTTTACAGTTTTCCCCAACAAATCTGTTTTGCTTGACAATCCCTATTCTAGCAAGCTTCTCGAGTCAGAGTTTGCACATCTTCCATGGAGTTCTAAATAGCGATCACACACTAAAACAATCCCAGCACTCTCATCTGGAATCTGCCTTTAACATCTGTAACCTATCATCTACCTTAATCTAGGGTACTCAAGCATGCTTCAAACAAGAGCATTTCCTTCATTTCAGCTTCTCGTGAAAGAACTTCAAAAACCTCAGAACATAAATTGAATACAAAACAAATTGCATAAACGTGTAACATAAAAAAATAAAATAACACACAAAATTTCAGGAGTATCTTGAACTGAGACACTTTAAAATCTAAATGGGAAGTCATTCAGTAGGAAACAATGCTGTGTTCTGAAGACATCACAGAACTTTGTGTTTATATGTTTATTTAAATGTTTCAATTTCCTAAATATATTTGTTGTTCCTTATACTCCTAAAATCAGTTAATTTTGAATAGACATAACTTCATGAACTTCAACAAAAGAGTAGTTTTCAGGTAGTAAGGGAGATGATAAACTCTAAGGGGCATGGTATTTTTTTTTCACTATGAGAAACATTCACAAGTTTTCCTTGTCAGTATAACAACACTTCCTATAGCTTTAAGTTTTCCATAACTTATATTCTAAGATATTTCTCTTCATCCACTGTGATGATGGATACCTTATTACTATACTAAGAATATCAACCTGAAAGCCATCTGAGTTGTTTCTTCTAAAAATTAAGGACCATAAAGCAAAGAGGTCGTTCCTCATACATTCAATAACCTGTGTTTTGCAGGTCTAGTATTATTTTATCTCCAGATGAGAGTATTCATCTCCATACTCTTCATTAATCGTTTCACATTCCTTTAGACACAAAAAGCATTCTTACTTCAGTCTCTACAAGTTGCCTTCATTCTGTGCCATGCAAACTTCCATAGCACTTGTATGCAGAACTCCACTGGGCCTATTTTATATCCAGATAATTAACAACTTACTGGCACAAGAAAGGGACAGTCATCTGCTCTGCACAGCTTCGTCACACAGTGAAGGAAGACCGTCGACATCTTCTGGTTCTTGTGCTTCACAAAGCGAAACACCTCAAAGGAAAACCGGCCCATTTGACTCTTGCCGTTTTCAATTATGGTTGTCTGCGGATCCTTGTCACAGCTGGTTTTTGTAGAGAAGAGGAAAACTGGGATGAGCAGCTCTGTTAGTGTTTTGAAGCTCTTAGCCGAGAATAAGGTAACTGTAGCAGCAAGTTCAAGGCTTTAGCTCCTTGGAAAAGAGCACGGTGCAAATATCTGCAGACACAATCTGCCTGTTAGGCTGCAGCTTCCTGTGCTGAAAGGCATTGCTACACTGTGTTTTGTTTTGCAGCACCACAGCTATAACCAAGGTACCATTTAATTCCAGTGCTCAAAGAAACTTGAGACCTGAAGCAAAAAGCAATCAGGTATGGTAACCAGTATAGACAGGTAACTCTAAATGAAGACAGTATCTCTCCAATAGATGTCTCGGATAAAACTTAATCTGAGATACTGCCAAGATGCTTTTTAAAGTTCCAATTCAAATAAATGTTGTAACTGGGAGCAGAAGCAGGAGCATCTATTTATATTTAATCACTTGCTTAACTGCTTTCCTGGATTGGAGTCTCTGATGTTTTATACCACTGTCATTCACTGCATTTACCTTTGGTAAAATAAAGGCCAGTTTAGCCATTCACTTTGAGCATTTATGTTATCTCTAGTAGAACTATTTTGGATATAGGCTTTTCTACTTTCATAATTCTTATGACTTCGCACTTGCTTCTATGTTTATGCTCACACACAAAGAAGTTCTGACATGTTATCTACAAGCCTAGCCCTCGGTCTTGCCTACAAATAATGCTTAAACTTTCCAGGCAGTTTAAGACATCACTATTGAAGAGATTTATAATTATTTTTTTAAAGAAGGACCAACAAAATAGTGTGTTTGCACAGGACCTACCTGAAAAAAAGATCATATCGAAGATCATCACTAGGATTGCCAGATGGTGTGGTGTAACAGTAGTCCATCAAAACATTCCACCTGCACAGGGAGTAAAGGGATAGATGAGGGGAACTGGCAATGCAAGAGTGGGAGGGTGTGAGTTAGGTGAGATGAAAGGACAGTACAGGAAAGCATAAAAACAGTAATGCAGTGAAACTGAGTTACTGTATTAAACAGGTCACATACAAGTCATCCTGTTTCTTCAACTACTTAGAAAATTAAACAACACAGCGTCGCAGCAGAATTTTGTAAATCAAATCATTTGGTTTCATGCAAGCAACCACCATACCAACACACATTGCACACCTCCTCTTAGAAATCATGGCCACATAGGACTAGAAATCAAAACCAGCTCACTTTTAAAAGCCCTGTATTTTCTCACTTGGTCATACAGAGGCCTTTTCTTAAATAAAAGCAATATAGGATTTAAAGTATAATTCAGGAAAACTTTCATAATGAGAACTGCAGCAAAATATGCATTCACTGCCTGGACCTGACATCCTCCAGCTAAGAGCAGTGATTCTTGAACACCAACCATTATTTTGAAATACAAAAAGCAATGAGGAAAGACAGATGCTTCTAAATCAGATGAGTAACAAGAGCTGAAAAGCAAGTAAGACAAGAAATAACACCCTTTATGGTACCTGCCATCAAGGTTGGTTGCTCTTACAGCTGCATATATTTTGGTTTTCAAAGGTAGACCTGTACTTGGAATAAGGAGTTGCTGGCTGTAGGTTGAATCCTGTAAAATAAACATTGCCTCAATGGTAATGGAAATTCCACTCTAACAACCCATCTGCATCCAGACTGAGCTCTCAGCAATTTTTCTGACCCTTCAGGGTAGAATGATCGTTTACTTTGTCCTCTGTAAGGGAAGAAGCAAAAAGCAGTGCCAGAGAATTTGTCTACAAGTTTGTCTGTAAAGATTGGCTTTGCCCCATGCAATACTTTGGGAAAATCTGTGATTTAACAAGGTGGTTGGATGAGTGATTAAAGAAAACATATCATCCACTGACACTTCAGTAAGTTTCCCAGAGCTTACAGGCAAACATAGGAGCTACTCTGGTTTTCTAAAGGAGGAGCTTTACTGGGTTGTCACACTGTACTCTTTCCCAGGAAAGGTTGCTAAGGTTATTTGAATTAGTGGAGATAGCAATGCCATGAGGTGTCATATATTTTAAGCTATAGTCTGGGAGAACAAAGACATTCTGTTATGCAAAGTGTAGTTTCTATGGAAGCTGGCTTGTTGAAAACTACAAGTAACAAACATTTTCATTTAAATTCTAGTATTTCGAAAGAGCTGTTTCAAGAAAGCTGTATTCAACATAAAATTTGGGAATTGCCCATATACTATAACTTAAATATAGCTGCTTTATTGGGGCTTTTTGTTTAAAATCTAAACCATTATTGTCACTTCAGCAACAAAGCCATGAAACAGATGTGTGACAGATATTAAATGAGAATATCAAAATGCACTATCTAGTAAAGTCACCTATGTCAAACACATTGCCAATGCAGATAGCACAGTGACTCAATATGTTGAGACCTCTTGTGAAAGGTCAAAACACTCAATACATATAAAAAAATCTAGTAAATAGGGTTTCGACCTGGTTCATTGTGGCAAGCAAGACCATGGCAAGCAGCGGCTGACAGCAACACGAAGGTTTGCACCAGAGGTCGAGTGATTTTTTTTCAAAGGTAACAATGCCAAAATTAACAGCATGCCCAATATCCATTCTGTGCAGTATAAGAGGCCTTCTGGTAGGTTTGCCTTCTTTCAAATTAATTATACATTTCTACGACACATAGCTCCGCCACATTTTGCAACTGATTAAAAAGCGCAAGACCCTCACTATTGCATTCCATAGTTGCTCTTTTATTCTTTAAGAGTAGTTTTTATTTAGACAGATGTTTGCAAAAAGGCTTAAAAGCACATAGCCACTTAGGCTCTGTTAAAGCCCATTAAATATGTTACTATTAAAGTCCGAGTCTAGCATAACAGCTCTTCTTATCTTTCCTAACAATGACATGTACTAGCATCACAAATTAAATGTGAACAACACTTTGTGACGGAAGACAGAGGTGAGACAAGAAGATGAAAACTCAATGTTAGGAAATAACACTACAGCTAAATTTGGAGAAGATAGCTGCTTGCAATCAAGAGACACATCTGTACACATCCCAATAGCAAGGGTGGGCACGAGCCTTGAGGCCCCTCCCAAAACCAGGACTGCTAACGGGGATCAAGTGAGCCCACAAGACAGCAGGTGTCCAAAGAGGCACTCCCAAAAGGGAAAAATGCAGGCAATGCACAAGCTGTCCATGCATTTTTCCACCTCTAGAAAGCAAAGCAGAAGGGCACATGCGCCACTAGAGTCTGCCAGCCTTAGCAGTATTGTTCATGACAGTGTTACTCACCAGGGCGAGTAATGTGACTGCTGTCAGAATGAAAAGGCGCCACTGTTCATGGTCAACTTGCAAGCTTACAGGGGTGGGGAGGATGAAAGCACATTTTGGCATGGGATATTTGAGGAAAAAATGTGTTCATTATGACAATCAATAGTTTTTATTCCTGACCGTTTGTTGAATTGGGCCCTGAAAGGCAGTCAGCACGCACTGGTCAACGTTTGGCTTGACTGAGAAATTTGCCTACCCTCATTCTGCCCTATATTTTTGATCACAGGTTTATTTAAAAATGAGAGAACTATAATCATCATTTTAACAGATTATAGGTTGTTATTTGGAGCGCTGCTCTTTTGAACAAACATGATTTTTTAGAGCATGCCATTGAAAAATGTCCTGTTGCAATATTTATAGCTCATTATGTTCAAAGCATAAAGCATTGACTTTTAAATCAGTTGCATGAATTATAACTCAGCAGCATGATGGCATGAATAATAATGCAAAAAAAATCAGATTCATAATTTACAAAAATGATGCTTGATAGATTGAAAAATTGATATTTAAATCAGGTATTTAAAATGTATGAGTAAAAATTTTAATCAACACAAAAATACAATTTCAGGGATTAATGTTAAGTAGAGGTCCTTGCATTTTTCATGTTTTAGTGTCACCAACCCATTTTACATGGTAAAAGCTTTTACAATAATGCATATTCAAGTTAAGTTAACTAAAACATAAGGAGGAAGCATTGGATGAAAACTGTTGTAATTATTAACCCTTAAAATCTTTAAAGTCCACACCATAAGGCAACATATGCATCAGGCTATAGATTTGGAACTGATACATCACTCGCTACAATCGCAGATGATCGAAACACTCTGGTCAGGCTTGAACATAAAAATACCGGAGCCAAAGTGCTCATTGCTAAGGGAATAGGTCTGGGATAATTTTACAGAATGCTACAGACTACTCTCTGTTTAAGCACAAAGCACCTATATACACACACAGAGAAATATAATAAATGCAAACAAAATATGCACTCTGGAGTATGATTGTTATTGCTACAATTGGATTAGTCACGTGGCACTACCAACTGAAAGCCAGAGCTGTAAATTGAGGAACTGTCTAAATATAGGACAAAAAGACTGTATCTGTCCTCAAACACCAGCCATATAAATACAAGACAGCAGGTACATGCCAACAAAAAGGAAAAAGGAATTCAGAGATGAAAGATGCCTGGAAGAAAGGCTTGGCTCTTGGGAGGAGTACAGCAAATTATGAAGAAAAGTCCATACTTTGGTCTGCTAAACCAGTTTGTAACCACATAGCGTAGAAATTAATTTAGTCCAAGTCATATTGTGTTTTATACTCACATTGTAAAGCAACAAATTCAAAGTGCTGATAAATGTACCATTGTTCTCTCTTACAGAAATAGCAGCTGATGACCTACAACAGAACCAGAAACAAAAAACCATCATGAAGAAAGATACCTTATTTTTGTTTTTGCATACTTCAGTGGGTTTTATCATTAAAAAACTCAATGAGTCATATCACAAGGAGTTAATTTATGCATTTGGATTATAAACTTCAGAAACAGGAATTTATAGTGGAAATACTGACAGTCTTAACTATGCAGAAAATAATGGATGCTACTGGAAACACGAATCAGAAAAATAATTAGCATAGAGGCAAAGTGACAAAAAGGAACCCACTTTACATGATGTACAAGGTTTACTCACGGAAATATTTTCTCTTGCATTCTATATTTACAAGCTTACAAACTATTTCATGAAGAATTATACATACTTTTTTTTGCTGCTATAATTTTTCAGAAGACCATCTGAATTTTAAGGAAAGTTTTACATTATCTAAGGGTCTCTTCATAACAGCAGCTCTTCATAAACTATGTTATCTCATCTAATGATGCTACATAATTTTCTTTTTCTTTGCAACACTTCTTCTTTTGGCGCTTTTTCCTTTCTCTTTACTCTTGAACAGCCAAAAATTGCTACATGGACAGGGCAGTTATGGCATGGGCATATCCATGCTTACACAAACAGAGGGATGAAACACAAAACACATACGAATGAAAAAGCACACTTACGAAGCGAGCTGGGTATTGTTAACCAAGTACTCCAGTGGGTAGCTACAGCTAAATTTGTACAGAAGCCCAGGCAAATAGCTGATAATTGTTGGTGGGTCTGGTGTATCAATATAGCCTGAAACGTTACCTATCTGTACCACTGAGGTATTTCCATTAGCATTGATACCTCGAGCTGAGGATACCTATTGAGGAATACAGAAAATTGCTATTAGCCGAAAATTAACTGTGAAACAAAAAAACTTAAGGACACTGATGGTTTAGCCCGTAATTTACCCTGAAAAATCTTCACTGAAACCTTCAAAAATTAATTTATTTTAATAACATCTTCCCTGTGTTCTGTTTTTCACCTCCCTGGAATCACGCCTATAAAATTCACAAGCTGTATCCTTGTTATTAGAACAGACTTGAGCAACATTTGAAAAGAATCATGAATCTTGAAAGCATATTTTTTGGTAGGTACTTTTTTTCCTCTACATTCACAATGAATTCATGTAACATATTGGGAAAAACTAAAACAACTTTTCTATTACAGTTAAAATATTACCTTACTATGAGCTTCCATATCCAATAATAATACCAGTACACAAGCAATTTCGCTCAGAGAAACAATATCCTCTCAATGTTGAGCTTCGGTTTGGAGACACCAAAAATAAAGTACTTTATAAGCAGACACACACTGAGTAGCTGAACTTTGAGTGTGTGGCTTTGTTTCTGTTATACACTTCTAAATCTTAATTATAAACTATAAACTGTCAGAAATTAGAGAGCTGAAAAGTAATACCAGTTTAACGCCAACGCAACCTAAACTGCGTCCGTGG
This sequence comes from Callaeas wilsoni, assembly GCA_013398955.1. NCBI lineage: Eukaryota > Metazoa > Chordata > Aves > Passeriformes > Callaeidae > Callaeas > Callaeas wilsoni. The sequence goes on from VWPU01008987.1 coordinate 9,775, forward strand.
GCACGTGCTGTTCCGTACTGCTCAGCTCACAGAGTGTGCAGAGCCTGCAACAACACCCGGCTCCCAGGAAAGCTGAGGCACACGTTCCTCCTGGTATCAGCCCAGCCCCACTCCACCTGCAGCCACTGATCTGAATAAGGGGGTGGCTTGGAAACAACCGAGAAGCAGCACAAATTCCTTTCTCAGCAGGCACATACACAGCGAGGTAAATTAGCACGGCACTGGACTTCTACTGTAGCATTTCTTTTGTATAAAAAACGGATGTTCTCAGTAGCTTTAGAACACATGGTTTCTTAGAAAAACATTTCATTATGGAAGAATCATCCTGAGATGCACGAGTTGTAACATTTTGCAGTAACATAGGACACAGTAGGAATTTTGATTTCTTTGTCTACAGAAAACACACCTAGAAGACAGAAGCAGGCGTGCATTTTGCCAATAGCATACTTAGTACTTTGCTAAATGGCACAAAAATGTTGAAAATAAAATTTTCCAGGATCTGAGTTTTGCCTAAACACTACAGGCTAAGGTAGTATAGTCAACAACAGCTCTGTTAACTTTCTCACCACTCTACCCCCATAAAGTAAAAAGTTGAGTCTGTTGTATTACAGAAAGACCCAGGTTTTACACAAGTTCTGCCTGAACTGTTGTCTTTACTTTTATTGAAAATTAGCTTGAAGGTCTTAGCTGTGAAACACTGCCAAGAAATGCACGGGATTGTAAAACTCCAGTGTGGGGAACATGATAAGAAATGCTCCCTGCTCCTTTTTCATCTTCATTTCGGGCACAGCATGAATAAACAAATAGGATGGGGGGAATATTTTTGGTTATATTTTTAGCACCTGCTACTTTGTACTCAGTGCAGCCTGGTGAAGGACTTCATAGGGAGCTCCAATTATTTGGACTGATCAGATTGGGAGGTCTTTTTGTTTTGCTTTTAAACATCGAGCTCTTACGATCATAATCAAATAGCAAGTTCAGGGAGTTTACAAGGTGACCAGCTACATAGAAACAGGAAGAAGTTGCTTCCTGGAAAATTCTTCTACTGCAAGTCATGGAGGTGCCACAGTTGGAAAATAGAGTCTTGAATTGGCTGAACTGGTTTTTTGTTGAAATTTTAAAGAAAACACAGCCTAAGGCAAAGAGGTCACAGAGCATATCAACCATCTCAGCAAAATTATTAGCAACAAAACAGGGTGTTTGCTATAAAAACTAACAGGGATCAAGTACAAATAAGAATCCCTGAAAGAATAAAAGCCTTAAAAGTAATACATTTTTACTCTTTTTTTTAAGTTTTTCATAGGTACTTTGATATCACTCAATGTGATACACATGAGCTCTGAAACTCTCCACTTCTGCAAAATCTAAGGTATGGTCAGCTATGAGTTTTCAAACCACCTTGGAAAAATCTCATTTTTCCACTGAAAAAATACTTAAATTAAAATTATACTTTCTAATCAGAGGAAAAATGTGCATCCCACCATGTTTTCTCAATAGTAATCAAGATTATAAGTTACCAACTTTCTCTGGTTTTCTTTGATGTATGTAATATGTTTCTAACTGGGTAAGAAAGTAAATATTATCTGTAAAAGACAGTGCTGTCAAGAACATTAACTTGATCCTGTGTATAAATAGACACTCTACAATTTCACTTTGACTTGGTCTTACCACTAAAGTGTTTCCACAAGATTCCAAAGTACTCAGATTGATGATGAAAATTACCACTGCTGGAAAGGTGTTGTTATTGATGAAGCCCCTGCAGTGGGCATCTCCATGTTTCCCATTCAGTGCCAGATCTGTCTCAGAATAACCAGAAAAAAGAACTGTGCAAAAATTTATCTTCATAGTAATTGTCTGTACTCCACAGAAAACATTGATATCTCGCTCAGCTGCAAGAAAAATACAGGGAAATTGTAAGAAGATTTGAAGTAATCATCATGTAACTATTGTAGCAGTTAGTTTAGCGTTGTGACTTCCAATCAAATAAATTTTTAGACTTCAGTTGCAGCAAAATATTAGAATATTAAGGTAGGAATTGCATTAGTCTGAAGAACAGATTTGACTCTATCGCTTCACTAAAGAACAAACCAAGAATTAATATAGTAACATAGTGTAACCAAGCAAGAAACACTTTAATTCTGCAGCAAATCTTTTAGTAGCACATTCATAAAATGAAACAATGCAACAGAGTAGAAAAAAGCAAGTGGTTAAATATTTGGAGTCTGGTTAAGCAGCCCCCTCTGGAACAAAAATTTCCAGCAATTTTGGGAAATTGAGAAGGCCAAGCTCTGCCTCTCAGCCCACTCTGGCATGCAAACTGGCTACATTTTTCTGAGTTGTCTGGAGTCCTCTTTGTCTGAGATCACAGTCCCAGGCTGTGCAGACTTTGAAGTACAATCAACAGCATATCAGAGTAATTTATTATGATCTTTCTAAAGTTGGATTTTCCTGGGGTTTGGGTTTGGGGTTTTTTTTTAAGAAACATCAACTTGAGCTTTAATGAAAAATCAGTTGGCTCTTGAAAGACAATGATCAATACCACAAAGCATCTTGCAATCTTTCATTCTGTGCATTATGACAACACAAAAGACCTAGAAAGCAGCAGCTGTTAAAACTGATCAATTTTTGAACTGCAAAAAACCGTCTTCAGACAATTTGACCTTTTATTCAAAAGTTCTAAAGATTTTTATGTACTGAATGGAAAAGCATCAGGTTCAGATACAGGCACAAGCAACAGATTATTTTGCTTTAAAGCTCTAAGATTGCTCTTCTTTAAGGTCTTCTCTGCCTGTAGATGGTTGGGGGACTGTTCTGGTGTTTCCCCCTGGTGCTTTACAAAAGTACATACTGCATTGTGTTAAACACAGACATTACTCCTTTATAGAACTAATTTATTACATCTGCTTAAAGATTAAGGGCTATTAAAAATTGTAGAACAACTTCAGTCAATACTGTACCATTAAGCGTGCTGAAATGAATTGTTTCACTGCGTAGTCACAGCAGAGAGGAAATGAAATCTCCATTACAATGAACTAGTTCTTCCCCCGTGGTACAGGAGCACAAGCAGTTTAATTTAGACAGCTTTAATGGTGGCTTTCAAGCCAAAACAATCAAGTGCAGGAAATAACAGGCCAAACTCAGTCCTGAGCTAACGCCGTGATAAATGTTACTCACTGGGTGTAAATTTGGGCAGAAAGGTACTGGGGGCAAGACAGGAGTTGAAGTGATTTGGCATGAAATTCTCCTGGTTTGTACACAATCATAATCCCACTAATGTAACGCACAAAGATCAGGAAGCAGCATGCCTTGGTTTTCACTGCAGGAGGACTATTATGATCCATTTAATGAGTGTACTAAGGTAAAGGGACCAGTACGAAAAGGTAAATGGCAAATTGTGCATTTATGCTTCCTTGGACTGATGCACAAACAGTCAGATTGTAACGAATTGCAGGATGTAACAAAGAAGCTCACTTAATTTTATAACTCACTTCAAGTCTTTTCAAAAAGCAGAATATTAACTTCACCAATTCAGTTACCATTACTGCTTGCAAAATTGTCATTTGATGCTATGGGAAATGAGACCATACCGTACAAAACCAACTTTTGTGTGATACAGGAGGATAAACAACCTTTCCAGACTTAAACCTTTTCCGCCCACTACTTCATGAGGAAGTATTGCTGCCAAATTAGCCCATTCTGGAAATAAAATATTTTTTGTTCATAAATTAATCTGAAGCCAGTCCCAAACATATCTAATCCTCCCTTAGATGCTAAATATCTAGCTCATTTCTTGACAATTTAGGAAGGTAAATATTATCCCTATATAAGTTAAAAGAAACAAACAAACAAAAAAGTATTTGCATTCCTGCATTAAAAGCTTCTGGTTTTCTGAGCAAGACGAGCGATGGTTTGAAGGTTATGGCACTCAACTGATGAAGCCTTAAATATAACGGCTTCTTTGTCACAGAGTTTCCATACAGGCAAACCACTTGGATTCTTTCTGACTCAGACCATACAAGCTATCTATAGCCAACAGCACTCATAGATGTGTCTCAAGCAAGAGAGTAAAGCTCAAGAGGTACACAGATCCTACAGTAAGAGAGACCGTCTTGAATTATGGGCAGACTCACGGTGACAAATGCTGGGAGCTCCACTGCCCGCTTCTGCTCTGTTACCCCTCCACACATTGCCAACTCACCCCAGGGCAGGTAGCAAAAAACCCTCTCAGAGGACAAGAGTTTTCCACCGAACACCATTGATAGAAGTCATTCCACCAGAAGAGGCATGAAAAGTCCTGTGTAGTTCAAAACCAGTTTCTCCTCATGAACTTCCTCTTTGATCAAATCACTGCTTTGATATTGAATTAAAATGCATAGCGTATGTGAAAAAGCTGCAACATTTCCTCAGTCCCTACTAAGTTCTCAACATGTATTTAAGAATCTCCTGAATCAAAACTGCATTTTCCAACTGGAGACAGACTGCTATGGCTTTATGCCCCAAAATCCTTCTAAAAGCTATGCTTTACTGCAATGCAGAACTAAAGTTTTTTTCCCTAGGGAAGCTCTCTGAAGGATGGCAGGATCTAACCTAATTATATATTCTCTAGAACACATCTAGCTTTTGGTATAAAAGTCACTGCATTTTCAGTCTACCAAAAACGGGGCTATTTTTCCTTCATTCCTGATGACTATTGCATAACTGCACTCTAAAATAAACCTGCAAAATGCAGAAACAAAAGTTCTGTCTGATTGCCATCCTATTTATGCAGCACCATTCCTATGCAAGAAGTCACCTAAGCGATGAATGATAAAAGCACAAACAAATGAAAAATGGATGAGCTCCATGGTTCCTCTAGGAAGGCTTCATTTCTCCTCTTTGTTGAAGGCAACTTCTGTTTCTTGTCAACATTTAAAGGAAAAGAGGAGACAACTTCAAAACCCAGTGGCTTTTCTGGTATTTGCACGCCATGCTTGGAATTCCAGCTGACGGCAACGAAGACTCCTCGTGTGGAACAAATAAAGAACAGGTAGAAAATCTATCCATAACCAGGTTTCGTGAGTAGTATCTCAGCCTGGGAGATACTGGTTTTAAAATGTTCTCCTTTTTGACCTCTCTCTCACCTCTCCCCTTACATTTGAACCCCAAGGGCCCTGAGGCAGCATCCCCAAACCACAGCCTGAGCCAAGTGCTGGGGAAGCCAGCACAGGAAGAGTGAGCCCCTTTTCCCTGCAGAGGCTCTCTCACCCATCCTCAGCAGCCTCTCAGCCCCATTAGCCCCAGCCCATCACACAGCACACCCTTCTGCATATTGGAAATAACATCTGTCAAATTCGAGGACAAAAGAGGTTCCTGGCTTTTGCCTCCATCTCAGATGCACAACTAACAAACAGAATTATTTTTCTTTCTTAGCTCTCAAAGTCAACAGTAAGACTGTTGATTAAATCCTAGCCTTTGAATCTTTGCTGCCTTAGATAACAAACAAGAAAAAGCAGGACTCAACTCTCAGCTCCTATGGCCAGCGAGGGGTGATTAGACTTTACTTCCAAAAAAATCTGTTTACTTGTAACCTAAACAGATTTTCTCCCAAGTCAATGAGATTTGGCAGACACAGAATCTGATATGACTCATTTTTATGAGGCAGAACTGCAAGAGGCCCCTAAATACCCACAATAAGAGATGAATTCAATTCACAGGTATCACATTGCAAATAAACATTGGCACTGAGCAGGTGCAAAAAATGACCAGAGAAAAATTTTAAAACCCAGAAAGAGGAACATAAACTTCCCTCTAGCTTTTGCAAACCTCTTGAGCAGCCTGAAACAGGGACCAAAAAAGCCACAATCACATAAAAATCTCAAAAGGTAGCTCTGAAGCAGGTGGGCAAAATTCACTCACACTTCAGAGGCAAGCCTGTAAAACCTGATGCTAAGAAGGGGAATATATAAAGTGGTGAAATACTCAGTAAAACTGTGATTTTCTCAGGAATGGAGACAATATATTTGATCTTCTTTGCATGTCTGATTTCTCTTCATGTTCATATCGATTAAGTGGAAAAGAATCAAACCCACTGTTGGTCCTTATGTCAACAAAGCACCTAGCAGTGTGATAGTAACACAGGAATCAATCAGCAGACTTTCTGCCTTCTGCTGACTTAAATTTAATAAAAGAGCTGACCCTTCCTAAAAAAAAAAAAATCAAAACTTTTATTATTCGGAAGGCGACAACAGGAAAGGTATTACAGTGTAATACTACACTGAGTGTTCATTACTAAACTATTCGATTCAATCGCTATCTCAGACAAGATGTGAGAGACAGTATTCACAGCCTTCTTTTTATTATTATTATTCTGCCCAAGATCCAACTGAAGCAGGAAGGATAAGCAATGTAATAGAAAATAAAAGGATCCTTTGCCTGAGTAAACCCTGACACCGTGCCACTAGGACTGACATTTCATTTCTATTTCTCATTGTATTAACAGTTCTGAACATCCAATGTCCCCAAAATTACTTCCTTCCCATTTTCTTTGAGGAGGGACAATACATCATATACAGACATATCCCATTGCTTCACCTGTTCCTAACCAAGGACTTAATATTGAAGTGAGGCACTAAATTGTGCCATCAAGCTAATTTTGCTTAAAATACAAATTTCTTTATTTTACTAAAAGGATATAATTATATTCTCTTACTCAGGAAAAGAAAACTATAAAACCCAAACATGAAAGAATACCCAGTTAGAAGTGTGAGAGTTTTAAATCTATAGAGAACATTTACAACAGTATGAGCTCTGCTGAATGTCCTGGACAGTTTAGAGCTCTGGCAAAAGCAGGTCAAGCCCCACTGGTGTGAGAGGAATTGTATGCCTTGCTACTAGGCTGAATTTGACCCATTGTGCAATTAAGAAGAAAGTGAAGTGCAACATTAGACAAGTTCATTGTCACAAAGATAGTTAACACTCGCTTAATGTGGAGTCCTACCCCCAGGCTTTAGACAGATTTAAAGCTCTGTATTTAAAAATAAGCACTGCTTTGAACTAAGACAATAAAGAAGCCATTAGAAAAAAAGTCTATTAAATGCTTACCAGGAAACCTGCTATGGAGGTTAGCATCACAGTTGTATCCATTGAACTGAGCAGTCACTGGAAGCACTTTAATCGTCAGCAGGAGCAGCAACCATACCTGTTCCATTGCAAAACCTAGCAAAACATTAAGTGGTTATTACACACATCTGTTCTCTGCATTAAAGATGCTTACTGCAAACATTCTATCACTCAGGAGGCGATGGTCTCCAGCAAAGGAACTGAAGATAAAGCTCACAAGCTTGTGGGAAAGAGGTCACAGACAGCAGGGCCCGTTTCTCTGCTTCTGAGTAATGTGTAATTTCTATTAACTTCTACAGCTTTTAATCATAACTTGTGCCAAAATAAAAGGTACTCAAGGATAATAGAAAAGGTTAAAAAACCCTGAAATATATTGATAGATTAGAATTGCTTGAATATTTAAATTCCAACAGTGTTTTGACATTTCAGTGTAAAAATTCCTTGATAAAGACATCTTGGCTATAATAAAACTAATTTTCCAAGTCATGGAAAACCATAGAGATAAATGGCTAGCTCAGCAATTCTCAGGCTCAAGATCCTAGAATAAAAATTGGTTCATATATATTTGCTAAACATTTGCTCTTTGCAGCACACATGCAATTAAATCCAGCTTATACAAATAGCTAGGACAGACACTTGCATCTACTCGAATTGTATCTGGCAATCAGAACACATGAATTTTTAGTGTTGTCAGTAATTATTCCTATCACAAGGAAAGTGTGTAATACTCATGGTATTTACCACAACCAAAAAAAACCCTACTTCTTATACATGTCTGTCAACAGCATCCCAAATATTGAGAGTTTTTTCCGTGAATCCAAATGCACTAATTTTTTGTTTGGATGTTTTTGGGTTTTTTGAGGTTTTTTGAGTTTGGTGTTTTTTTTGGTTGGTTGGCTTTTTTTATAAATAAGATTTTGTCATTCAAGAGAATATACCTTCTGATGTATACCCTAAATGTGGCAATGCTCTCCATTTGCATAGACAGGAACTCAGCAATTCCACTATTTAGGAAATTGCTTTCTCTAAGACTACAGATCGCCTTTTTCCAAGTGGATAAGGAACACGTGCAAGCTCCAGAGATGTAGCACACCTAAATGCAGCCATACCTGGTGTGGCAAGGGACTGTCCTGCACTGCTGAGAACAGCTGGCCACAGCACGTGGAGAGAACATCTGAGACAAATCCTCACTCTTAATCCTCAGTCTTTCATGGCTACACAGCAGCCTGAGCTACTTCTCCTCAATAATGCAAGGGCTTCCACTAATTTTCAAACCATGCTCATTTAATGCTCTGATTTGAAAGAAAGACCCTTAGAGGACACTCCCAAGTGCTTTGTCAATGAACAGATCAACAAAACACTGACCCAAATTCTTCTAAAATGTCAAAGGTATGTCCAAGTGTACAGCCAATGATTCCTGTGTAATTCTGCTTGGAAGTACATGGAATAAAACACAGAACTGAAAACACGAGCTTCCAGCTAAGCATGTTTGGGAAGTCAGGGATAACTTTTGCTATTATCACATCCAAAAGCAGCTCTGCCACCTAATTCTTCTCAACTACCTCAATGTGTGAGTTACAGCAACAATGCAACCTCCTTTTTGTTTCAGGTGGATACTAAATTCTAAACAAAAGCACTCTTTGACCCTTTACTCTTTTTCCATTAGATTCCTGTGGAGGTTAACAGCACTTGCAGCTAATGTTGATGAAGAATTGTGAAAACATAAGAAAGAAAACAAAACTTCCAACTGGGTTGCTATGAAACCTCTGGATTTCATGATCTCTTCACCCTGTTCATTACTCTCAGATGAAGAGGGCAGTGTTTTGTTTGTTTACTATTAAAATTCATACTTTATTTTGAACAAAACACTTTTTCCTTCAGAAAATTGGCATTTCTCCAGTGTCCTGGAGCCTTACCTCTGCTCGTACAGCAGTTACATCGATAAAGTGGCTATTACTGTTCTCTTGTAACGGGCATTAGAAACCAGCCCATATACAATGGTATATATCAAGGGCAATTTACCAAGATCTAAATCCAAGTTTAATTTTCTAATATCCGCAGCAGTTTTTTGCTAGCAAAAAAAAAACTGTTTGAAACGAATCTAATGAAAGATGCCACTGACAAAGCTGTAACTATTATTTTAGACGAAAAGCAGAACTTCACAAATTCTAAAATTTTAATTATTAAACATAACTTATACTGCTGCATTTTAGAGGAAGGATAGACGATTGCTAAGGAACAAATCTGAATTAAGACATTAAGTATTTGTAGCATTATTTCCCTAGCTGTATTCAGAACAATTCAGATTTAGCACAACCAATAATGTCCTACTTGCTTTTTGGCTATTGACTAATCTGCATATGGATCAACATGAAGATCCACATCACCAATTGAGCTGACTCCTGCTGCTTTTGGTTAAATAAGCTAGGAACATGCATTATTTTTCATTTCTCAAGAGAACTGCAGGGCTAGAAAGCACCCTGAGAGGCCAACATCACTGATCTGCCCACCCCAGACACAATTAAGGCAGCCATTCTTGCTTTTCCAGTCTGGTCTTAAAGGCCCCTAGCAAGATATTTCTCAACAGAAATTTCTAAACTTCAGTCTTTCAAATGTATAAGGCATCCTAACCAAAAGGTTTCTACCATACTGATATGGCTGATCATTTAATACAATTATAGAAGCATAAAAGTTTTAACAAAATAGTGATAGGATTATAATATTATTGCTGGCATATGAATATGAAATTAAAAATCCATGTACAAAAATGTAAGATAGAATGCAAGTGTCAAGAATGGGATGATTTATAATCCAGGAGTGAAATTCATGAGGAAGAGATCTGCCTTTTTTTCTTCATTCAGTATGCAATTCTTAGTATACCTTTTTTGAGGAATGCAACCCTTGATGGTTTCAAAAAAAAGGTGCTTCTTTGATCTAGCAGCAAACATATTTGGCTCTTAAGAAGACTTCCAGGATTAAAAAGATGCCAACACATACTGCAAGGGAAATCTGACCCTTTCTATTCATTAAACTCTGAAATGTCAAACCTATACCATATTTCACTGATGTACCAAGACTTGAGTCCTACTGTTCTGTGCTGGACATCACTGAAGGGTACAGAGAGGTCAGAGTTGCAACATGCAGTCCTCACTTTAAGTGTTACCACTTTACAAAGCCCTCGTCCCTGCTTTGGGAAACTTCACAGTGTCAGAAAACCTGCAGAGAATTCCCAAGTAAAGATGTTTATGATTTAAACAAGACAAGCTTTTGCAGTCAATTTAAGAATTTAATTCCACTGAGAAGATGTAGTTTGAGTTCAATTCCCTCTTCTTTCCTCTGTCATGACCTGATATTCATTTCTCTTCTTTCCCATCCTCTCAAAAAAGACCTTCAAAAATTTTCCATTTTCAACAGCATTCACTGATTCAGCCCTAGATTTTTATTGAAATGCATTTGTGAGCCAGTTGCAAGTTCTGAGTACATTATTATTTCAAGTATTCTTCCTGTGTTTTATAAGTACTTCCTATAATCCACTGCTTATTCTCTATTTTTAGTTCACAGGGTGTGGCAGTTCAGCAGAATAATATGGTGATCTTTATGCCTTCTGATCAGATACGTCTTTCAAAAAGAACAGTTAACAGTAATAACGAAAACGTCTGAAAAAAATTATAGATGTGACGAGCACATAATAAGCTGGTGGCACATTTATAAGTGTTTTCATATATATCTAGTAACTGCCTAAATGTTGTTTAGCAATGTACATTAGGTGCCCGCAAGCAATGGAATAGGAACATCTGCTCATAAAAATAGTTTTAAATTATCATCACATAGTTCAACGAGTCCATCTTGGTCATCTCATCACAAAATAGTTCCTTGTCTTTCTGGCTCGCATTTGTCTTTCTGCCACACTTGCTTCTGCATGCGCACCCAAGCTGTGAGGAGTTGTGAAGTGCATTAAATGTGCCGCTGTCGGGTCCTCCACTTTGCTTCTAAACACATAGGAGATCATTTGCCATCACTTAAAAGTAACCCGGTGAACAAAAACAGAAGAATACCGCTCTACCTCAAGTTCTTCAGTGGAACTTTCTCTTTTAACTTGTACATCCTACTGAAATAAATTATCCAGATCGTTTTCACTATCACCTTCCACTTAATATCCTTGGGTCTTATGATGCAGATAAAACAGGACTTGGCTCTTTACAGCAACTGTTTTAAAGATAAGCCTATCCAAAGGTGATAATTGCCTTTTTTCAAAAGGTTTTTTATAGAAAAAAGGGCACCTGAGATGCAAAGAACTTTAAAACACATTTCAACTATAAAATTTCTCTGTTTGTGGATAATCTTAGGTGCTGAGACTTGGAAACACGTATATCTTTTTTTAGAGTGTTCTGTGATTTCAGACTCCATAGTGCCATCACATTTCTGACTCCTAGCAAAACCTGCAAAGTGGAAAAAATAAATATATGCAGACTCACGCACACACATGTATATACATGATAAATGTATACACACAGGACACACACGTATCTTGAAGTTCAACAGTTTCCTAAACAGAGGACTAAAGCTGATGATGGAGCTAAACCCATGAACAGCCTGTACATTCCCAAAATTACAGTATTTGAGGCCTCACAGCAAATGTAATAATTTGACATATATGAGGAAATAATAAAACTAACATCAGAAATCAGTGCACCTCAGAATGTACAAAACCAGCTGATTTTTCACACACAGAAAATGTGAAAATACTTTTGTTTTAAGTAATGTCTCTCATAGGTATTCGGATTACAGCAGTTGTGGACGGAATGAGAAAGACTGTGCTTTAAAAACACACGTTAGTCGGGCAGAGACTTGCATTCAGCATCAATTATCTGGCCCCAGAATGACCTGTATGTATTTTCTAGTCATATTTTTCCCATCAGTTCTTGAGATTTATAAACAAGAATCCTGCATTAGCTTCATAATATATCAGATTTGTAATTAAATATTGGCTCAAAGCTTGGAACACCTCGTTAATCAAAATTCTACCAGAACCAAACAGGAGCTTTCCCTGACCAATTCTAAATCATAGCTAAAGTCTCAAATGCCAAGATGTTTTGTGAATCAAGCAGGTGCCCATACTGTCCAAGGAAAATGAGACTGGGGAAGAAATATTCGCAGCTTTTGAAAAATAAAGCTTTTGCTTTGGTTCAAAATTTTAAAAAATTCTAGTGCAAGTTAAAAGAATTTTGAGTTATTTTCAAGTCTTTTTACAATAATCTCTTTCACAGAATAAAAAAGTCAAAGGGTCTGAGAAAGATGTTAAGTTTCCACAAAAGGAAGCCACATCAAAATCATTAGACTTTAACCTGAAAGACTTCAAATTTTCACCAGCACACTACAATGGGCAACTCATATTCAAGATCATAAAATATTTATATGGAAGCAATCCATAGTGTGCATTGAATCCTGTGAATTGAAATGAAATAATTCTAAACCCTGTTGAACGCCAAAAGGGTGAAAACCTGCATCTGCTTCCAAAATTCACAGCTCAGTATTTTTTGTGAATCTTATTACGGTAGTGAGAAATAAATGCGTATGTTGGGTAAATAATAGAAGCCTTACAGCCATGCAGAGCTCAAGAATCTATAAAACCAGGTGTGTTTAGAGAGGCACTAGCACAGGTCCATCTGGAGCTTCATCTCAGAGCCTCAGATAGGCAAAAATCCAGCTGAGATGGTTTTTCTGCCTGCCTAATGACTAGGGAAATTTAATTGGTGTACCATACTGCCAATAAGCTGTTAAAAAAAAAAATTTCTACATTTTATCACTTCAAAACATTCCTAACAAACTTTTAAACATTGTACCTTAGTATATGTGTATGTCTTCATTTTTACAACCAATCCTTGGATGTACTGAGGGTTTTTTAATCTAGTCTGAAAAGAAACTAAGTTAACTGCATATTTACAGTGTAAGAAGAGAATGAGTGATCAAGTGAACACTATGCCTTTATGAAATATTTCCAAGAGATTCATACAAAGCAGCATAATATCTTCTTCCTAGGAGACAGACTACTGGGAAAATACAATTATAAAAGTATAAATAAATCTAAACTATTTGTTGAACAAGACAAATCTTGACTTACTAAGTCTGTTTAAATTTATTCACTTGTGAGTGTTGAGGTCATGGACTAGACTATTTACCTGCTATTCTGTGCTAAATAACAGATGTATTCTAGTGTTTCCTACATCCACAAGTGAAATAATATTCTTCAAATGAGATATCTTCCCCCTACACTGTTCCATATTATTTTCACCATAGCTCTGCTTAGAGAAGAAACAGTTGAATTTTAGTTTAAATATTTCCAGAATACTTGCTTTGCAGTCCCACAAAAGTAGCTTCAACAGTATATTTATATGTCTCTTCCAGATATTTATTTTAACAACCTAAGAAAATGCTAGCATTTTTCAAATCGTGCTAATCATATACTAGTACATAATTATGTATCTGAGAGACAAGCTAAAAAATTTAAGTCTCAGTTTGAAATTATGTTTTCAAATCCATGGTTCACAGATACCTCAATAAAGTGTGAAAACACAAATCAGCTTTAAGTTCCGCATATAGAAAAGCACAAAAATACATCTCCTGAGCCTCACACAAGAGACTCATTTCTATTCTGTTCTTCCAACCTGCAGGAACTAACCACTGTTTCCCACAGGACATTTGTGCAGATACAAAGCACAGAATGTTGCCAGTGAAAGCAGATTTGCGAGGAAAACAGGTCTTAAGAAAGTGATTTACAGTCAAGGCCTTGGACCTGAATTAAACAACTTTGAACAGATTATCCTCTCACACTCTTCATATTGTCTACTGCATCAGAAAAACTGACATCAGCAAGATACCTGAGAAAAAAAGAAAGGAAATTCAGTATACGGTTTGGAGACTATTGCAGTGAGTGGTTTGAAAAGATCATTTTAGCTCAGATTTGTGTGTTATTGACAAATCAAGACTTCCTTTTAATCATTAAAATCCACATAATTTGACTTGTTGTGCTCTGCTTTTCCTCAATCTTGTGGTTTAGAGTTAAATTCTTTAGTGTAACTGCACTGGATTCAACTGAAATGCCAAGAATATAAACCAACTGAAAACATTGATAGATTCCCTGTTGAGGTCACTGCATTTCTGACTCACATCATAAAACTAAAATAAAAATCATGTTGGATTTTCTACTTCTTACTTCAGCTACAAAAATACTATAAACAAGCTGATTACAAAACAAGAGCCATCAGATAACCACCAGCTGTGCCACATTCACTTACAGACTGGCAAGTACATATAGAAGTATCTGTAATGAACACAACTACAGTGCTTAAGTTACTGTCTAATTAATTCAATAGTGAGGAAAAAATGGGGACGATTTAGCTTTATTACATCGTGTTTCTTTTTCACTTTCAGTGGAGACATTGCAATTTGACAATCACTGAGACTAAAGCAAGTCCAGGATCATCTTGGACTGAAACACAAAAGTAACAGCTGTGTCATGTCCCCTGCACAGGCAGTGTACAAAGACTGTCCCTAAAACCTGGAACTAAGAGATTGTTCCTAAGCTTAAATACATCCTCCACACATGCACATTCAGTCTACAGATTTCCTTCTCAGACCACTGATCATTATGGGAGTTCCATCAGCTAGCAAATTTACAGAAACTGTCAAATCATCTGACATAGGGCCCTGAAGTGTCATCACATTCTACTGGTCTTCAGTTGCCTCTAACCATGGTCTGGATTCAAACACACTGATCTAGTGATGAGATGCTCTTAATCCTATTGCCTGACCCCAGAGCCCTGCAATCACATGGGCAGATAAAGATCTAAATGAGTATCATTCTACTTAATTACTCTTTTTATGCTTTTGAAGAGAGCAACATAAATATAAATCTTCAGTAAAATAATGCTTGATGTCACTAGCAAGTAGATTATACTGCAGCCATCTGTTTGCAGCTTGAAAAGTTACCAGTAAAATAAGACTTCCCTGACAAAAAGCAGCAAGAGTTTATGCCATCATGATTGCTTCAATTTCCTCACTTTTAGAAACAACAATTAAGCAGTAAGGATGTAGAATAATGCTGCAGTAGAGTACAACCTTATCTAATCCTTGGAAATTAAACAAATCTTCAGTAAATAATGCTGCTAATATCTTGGTCGAAGAAAGCATGTAATACCACTGATTTCATAAACTGTGAAATCAAAGAGATTCTGTTCCCAGATTTATATTTTAAAAGAAAAAGTATTTCTATTGTGAAATAGAAGAGATTCACTTATGGCTATTTCTTTCATCATGTTTCGAGTTCATGCTGTAGCCATTTGGGACTTAAAACAAGGTTTGAAGTATTTTTTGAGCCAACCTGTAAAACAAGCCTGAGGGGTACTGCTTAAAATCTAGCTTGAAAGAAAACAAAACATCATGCACTGGTAAAACCATTCTTTGATCAAGAATATGCAAGCAGGTCCAGCATTCCCACCTTCTGCAGCTCTCATGGTTTTCCCGCACAGTACACAAGGCAATTATAGTAACTAAGTCAATTTAGGCTGTATCAGTTCATCAGCTTAACTGAAGACTTGATTTCAAAACCCTGCAATCTTCATTGAAGAATATATTGCTGTTATTATTACTTTAAAAATAAACAAAGGTGGTGCAATTACCATGTCCAGTCAGCTTTGTGACCAGAAACAATGTAATTTCCAATCAACGAACTCCTGTCATTCAATTGCAGTGGAGCCAGATAAGAAGTCCTGCTTATCAAAATTTTCCTCCATCAATGCAATGATTGTGGGAACAGGCTGACTGACACCACAAGTTGCATAACATTGTCTCCTTCAAGCAATTGTTTGTTTCCCTCCTGAAAGCAACGTGAGTGGGTTTGACATACATTGATAGCCTTCACATTGCACAGGGTTTATAACTTTCCTCCCCTAGCATTAATAGCACCAGTCTGGCCTGGGTACCCTTAGGTAAAAGCTAAGTTGCAAAAGTCAATCACGGCTGGATGCTAACGCCTTCATGTTTGCATCAGCCATTCCCTGCGTACTTCTTCCCCAACAAACTACCACTGAGATTTCTTAGTGAGGTTAAATTTGTCTGACAGGTGATAAAGTAAGAATTCTCTTTTCGAAGTAATGAATACTGTGATATTAACCAATATTTTAGTAAGTTCTAGTTGGCTGACGTGGTGGGCACTTACCCAAATCCCCTGTAGCTGTTGAGTCAGCTGTACTCCATCTATCCCGTGCTCCCGCATGTGATCAACTGTTCAACTCCTCTGCCCTGCAGAACTTTTTCAGAAAATACTCTGAGTCTGTGGATGGAGGAAAAGAGACACTCATTATGAAAATTCTTTTTAAAATAGGTCTGGATTTCAAATGGGAAAATTTGACAGGTCTCAGAATACTTTACAAGCCTGTTCATCATCAGAATGAAACCTGAGTAGGTTCTTTATGGTGGCTTTTTTCAATCCTCTGCCTGTTTTTTTCTTGCAGGCTTTTGATCTACTTCTCTTCACTTGTACGAAGATCTCCAGAGAACCATGTGGGGCAAACAATCAGCCTGGAGAAATTATTCTGTCATCAGCTTGTTGAGGGAAAACCTTGTCTGCTTAAAAAGAAGGGTGGGAGGAAGGAGACAGATGGAAGCATTGAGATAGGATCAGTAACTAAACTGCAAGGTTATCAATGTACCGTTGTGTGTTGTGAGAAGTGTCTATTTTTTTTTTTTCAGCTCTGGGCTAAACTCATAGTACTAAACAAAACAAAGGCAAAAAGAGCGACATTTCACGCTGCGATGAAAATGTGATATAGGGGTGTCATCATGAATACAGGTGTCAACAGAATGGTAATTACCAACAGGACATCAATGCACACAAAGCCAAGTGCGCACAAAGGCACAGATCAAGCTGCTAGAAACTAAGCCTGCTTCATAATATCTACTCCTCTATTTCTGGGATTTAGAGGGGAGTGTTCAACTCCCGTTTCTGCTATTAGACCTTTTTCCTCCTTCAGCCCCCTCCCTTCAGTTTATATTGTAACCATCTATGCCTGGAAGCTTTTGTTACACCTTTGGCCAGGGAAAACAGTAGTTTGTAGGCTTTTGCATCATAGAGACAGCTTCGAGGTGCCTGGATTCGTTGGAATGTAGGGCAGTTTTTAGAAGAGAAAAGCCCTGCCTCTGCCATGTCTTCTCTTTGGCCAGCTCCTCTTAAACATCAAAGTGCTGCAGAGCACACTGTACACTCATGGCAACCCAGGCAGGCCCCACAGAGCAGACATGGCAGAACCAGCGCTGACATGATCCACTGACTTGCCTCCTCCTCATCATCGTCCTGTGTCAGGGCAGTGACAGAAGAAAGTAGATTTTCCTTTTAACACTGAAACGTTGCACAAATCCAAACTAAAATTTCTCAGTGTAGTATCAGTTTCACAAACAAGTGCATTTAAAGAACTGTCTAACCTTGAATAAGTTTCCAAAATGAGAATCTCTTTTTATGTTTTTTTATTATTTAAGACATGCCTAATACCAAAAGTCATCCCTTGCCTTTAGGTCTTCAGATGAGATTATTAAAAACATCAAATCATCATAAATCCCAGTGCAATTTCTGTTTCCACTGACAGCAATCACAGCTTCTGCAACATCTGGGTTTCCTCCCTCTGCAGGAGTACGTACACAATGAAATCCTGACAGGTGTCATCCCACCTTTCCCTTGCTGCAGACTGTTTTTCAACAAATAAAGGAGACAAAGCACAAGACTGCAGGACAGGTTCTTATAACGTGAGACTTACTCAAGGAGCCGGTCACCAGCAACCATGCCCGGAGGAGCAGCGCCTGTGCTCTTCTGGGGGACACAGCTCTCCCCAAAAGCTGTAGGAGCAGCTTGGCTGAGGTGAGCACACTTCCACCTGCCCACGTGTGTGAGCAGAAGCGGGTTAAAAGCTGGCTGGGCAGCACAGCCCACAGCGGCTGCAGCGCCTTCGTCTCAGCAGGTCATGATGAAAACCATTGCTGACATGCACCTCTCACCTTATCCTTCCCAGGGAAACAGGGATTACCTCGATGTTGCCAACCCCAAGCAGCTTTTGCCACCTGGAAGGGCAGCAGTTTTCCGCTCAGTCTATTAAAACCCCATAGGCAGGGTGAAAAACAGCCCAACACGTTTCATCAGTAATTAACTGCTCTTATTTATAGGAACCAATCAATCAACAAATCCCTGTTCTTAGTAAAAACAGGCCCTTCACTGCTATAACACTGTACCTATAAGTGACCTGAAGGATATACTACATGGCCTCAAAAATCCAGTTTTCTTTTTCAAGTTCTCTATAGAGAATTCGGTAATTCCACTGCTATATTATGTGTTATTTCTGTATTCTTTACATTTAAAATAAAAAGAAATCCTTTAATTATTCGACAGGGAAAAAACCAAACAAACCTGACTATTTCACCATTAACCCTTGAGAGAACATGACCTCAAATATTTGATTGTCTAATCTAAGAGTGTATTCATATAATATATAATAGTTTTGAAATATTCATATAATATTCAATAGTTTTGGAAGTTTTCAGTATGATTTCAAACAGTTATTCTGGCCAGAACAAATATAAGACCACAGTTCTATGAATAGATCACAATAAGCTTTCTGAATGTACCTCATTATGAGTAAGAGACATCTTGCTCATTTCCAAATTAAAAATCTGTTTCCATTCCACAAATCCCTCTGCATATCTCACTCCTATTTTATGTGTCATTTGAAATTGGACAAGCTGATTCTTCTAAACCATAATTTTTGAGGACATTTGGACACAGTCTGATTACTAATTTTATCAATTGGCTTCTAAGGAACTTCTTCTTTTCATAGAGAAAGGTATAACACATAAGCAAAAACATTTCTTTTTCCCTCTTCCCCAGGACTTAGAAAGCCTCCACACCTTGCTACCCATATCTAAATACCTGTGAGGAGATAGAGAAACTGCAAGAGAATAGAAAAACTCAATAAAGGAGAAAAAATTTCAAATAAAAGGTTATGTCCAAAGATTATTAACCAGTCCACATGCAAGCCAAATTCTACTGCTGATTTGCCCACAATGCAACTACATATTTTGCCAGATTTGCAATTATTTTAATAAAAATAAGATAGATAATATAATCCTTTATTATTAACCAGAAAAAAAAATCCTGGGTTTTACCACTATTATCCTCTCACACAGAGCTCTGGAATTATCTTAAAATTGCTTCTACCAAACACAGACCACATCAGAACTTCACTGTTAATGTGAAATTCTACAAACCTCAGCTAGATTGCTAGCTTTAAGCACATAGGCTATTTCAAAACAAAATATTCTTCAATGTCATAAGTCATATGAAATTCCCAGTCTCAGTTTAAAAGTGAAATGCTTTGCTCTATGAAGAGGGATTCTGGGTTTTTTGGAAATGAGCTCTGAAGGTGCACAGTGATTGCCGAAGCGTCCATGAAGTGAGGTCTGCAGCCTAAATGACCTTCTAATGGAACAATTCAGCCAAAGCACATCTCCATTGTTTAGGAAAAGAGGAAGTTTTATACACAATTAGATAAGTAGTTTTTCTAGTCATATGATTTTTGTAGAATATATGTCAACATCAAATGTTTAAAATATGTCAGAAAAAAAAAAAGGATAGTTAAAAGAACAACCTCAGCTGTCAAAACACAAACAAGCAAATCTTTCTGACAAAATAACCTGTCGAAATTTGGTATATTTTTGGGGCATATATCGGTGTATATAGGCTTATATTTGAGAGTATTCTCATGGATTTCCTCCCTAGACATCATCATCATAATCCACATTCAGTTCTTCTGACAATGAAATTTTGGAAGCCTCCAAACAGTGCCCCACTCCTTCTCCAGCTGCTTTGTGTTTCTCATAGCTGTATTCATCTGCATTTAAACCCCCCACACAGTTGCTTTTCTAGGCATTTCTCAGTATTAAGTCCACATTAAGCCCCTTGATATAAGCAATTCCCATTACTACTCAGGTTTCTTTTCTAAAAGATCAGATTTAATTCGAACTCCAGCTAAACTGGATTAACAACTTATATAATTCTTACAATACCTAATCAATGTGTGCTCTAACCACAAGGAAAAAAAAAATATAAAAAAATCAATACTGCATGAGAGATTCCTCCCTAGTTGTAATCAAATATACTCGCACAAACACATGGCTTAAAAATTGTCATGGCTGTTTACATTATCGGCATCTAGAGAAAGTGCACACCAGTTTTAACTGAATAGTATTCAACCTCAAAACCATCTAGTTCCCTTTCTATCTTGCCAAAACAACTAATTTAAATCTCTTTAACGCAAACCGTTAGCAGAACAGGGAGCCCAAGTGAGAAAAATGATCATGAAATTATACTTGCGCTGAAACATCACAGAACCCAAATCCAGTTTAGGTGAAGTTTTACCAAAGGCAAAAATATGACCTGAACTGATCATAAACAACCCTGGCATCAGTTTCATTGGGGTACAGACCACAGAACTGGGATAGACAAATCCCTGTTAGTTTTACTAGCACACAACAATATACATCAAAAAACCAACATGTTTCAGTATTAGCAAAGATAAGCGTGAATTAGAAATGGCTGTGGTTACAAATTGGGAATGGGAATAAAAATACACGCAAGACTCCTTCAGCTTCTCTGGATTTATGAAAACCTGCCTGCTCGGTGGTAACAAATACATACTTCCTATGCTTTAGAATAGCATTAAAACCAGTTCATTTCTTTATTTAAAATTCCTTTTTATTTCACAACTCTGCTTTTTAGTTTTAGATTTTTAAGCCCCTACTGGCAGAATCTACACCTGATCTACATCTGTACCATAGATGACCTTAGCTCACCTGTGGCTGTTTTGAAAACGAGTTTTTGAAAATGTTGACAATTACAGACTCGACAGCCCAGTGTGAAAATTAATCTGGAATTCAACTTCCTCTTGGATTATACAGAAAATCTCTATTTTGTCCCGAATCTAAAAACCCCCAAAAAATCACCATGTTACCATTTGCTCTCTGATCTCCAGTCATCGAGAGTTACACTTTTCTCGCACGAGATGCAAGTTTGTTTTTAAGGCTACGATTTCCAAATATGCACACTCTTTGGTAGCATTAGACAACTCCTAAACACTGCACACTTGTATGTAATAAGTGAGGCACCCTCCTTTATGAACACATTTCCACCTCCCAGCCAAACCCACAGTCTCTATTCCTGTCCTAAATTATACTTAATTTTTCAGTAGTTAAAGCATTTTTTTCTTCTGCAGAGGCTCTCTCATCCCTCAGATGAGAAAGAAAGGATGCTTTTGACCTGAAAGGAACATTCACCTGGTACTCTTGCTTTACAGCATAGCCTTTTTCCTTGTCTCCCTCTGCCATTAGCTTCTTCAACTAAATGCAGATGTCACCAGCCTTTCTTTAGCAAAGGGAAATAAGTGTCCCATTAAGTACTTAGAGGAGTGGACAGATTCTCCCATTTAGCTGGTTCCCTACACACTTGCTGGTGCTGAACAGCAAATCTTCTATTTCTGAGAAAGGGCTATCACAGAGAGGTCATTTTCCTCTAAGTGGTTTCCTTATTTCATCTGTTCTCAAGTTTAGTGTTAAGTTGCTGAAAGATTACCTCATTCATATGATTGGGAGCCTGTTTGCCTCCAGAGTGTAGGGTGAATGAGGCAATAATTATTTGTTGGAAAAATACAGGTAGTTTAGCTTGCATTGCAAAGAATGATGCCTGAAGTTGTCATTATTCCAAGGACGAATCCTGAGGCCTTTATTTCCTTTTCAGAGAGTCCGGCCCTTGCTCACAATGGTGAAAAATTACATGCGGGCAGTCCCAGCTTCTGCTCCTGCTCGGTGAGAGCCCAAAGTGAACTGGGCAAAGGGGCTGCCTGAGCAGGCACTGCTGCAGACCATGTGTACACCCATGGGCCTTCTCCAAGAGGGAAAGCAATCACCAAGAAAGGTAGGATGAGAGCTTAATGTACTTTAATACACCCGTGAAGTTCCCCAAGACAAATGGTTTCTCCCACCTCGTTTGGCGTTAAGTGGGTTTTTCAGCTTTAGACCCTGGTTTACATTACTTCTTTTGGGAGTCTCTTATTTTTGGGGGCAGGGCAGGTTTAGGCTACTTCTTTTCAAGAAAAACAAGGAAGTGCAGCATTAGTGGAATAAATGCAGGATTTCCCATGTTTAGCCAATTCATGGACAGATTTCTAAGACCACTTTCCATAAGATTTTTCCCAACCAAATACAGTCACTCTGACAATTTTCTATAATTTAATGCAAGATTAAAACTTCAAAACAATAAAACCATTAAATGTCAGGAAACTCTAGTAAATGAATAAAAAAGAGTGACAGAGATCAGAAAGATTTTTCCACAGAAGAGCCTTGACCCATTCCTCCTAGGTTGCACCTGCACTCAAAATACAAAAGCAGCAAACTGCCCCCAGGAAGAAAAAAGCTTACTACCTAACCCCTATGAACTGCATTTAAGATGCATGTTCATTATTTTGCAGAAGGAATGTTCAGCAGGATCAATATGCCATCAAGATAAAAGAAGAGTATAAATTGTCCTGAGAGTTGGTCAGAATTTTCTTTACTGTCAGCCAGGGAATTAAAAACAGGGCAGGAGGCATATTAAAACTGTGCTTTTATAAACCTAATCAGTAGGCTGGAAAATTAGTTTCACAAAGAGATAATGAGCTCCCAAATCATAATTTGCCAAGGGTGCATCGATTTTCACTCGTCTTCAGATCATTTACGAGCACCCAGCACAAGAACACCTTTCTGCCCCAGGCTCCCACCAAGCAGGGGCATGTGCCAGAACAGCTTTTCCTTGTGCAAGGAGGAGTTACTAGTTTAGTGGTTGCATCAGCTAAAAAGGACATGAATTTGGATCCACTCAAGATGGATATTTCACAGTCATTGTCAAAGCTGAGAATGAAAGCATTTTTGTGCCCTGTTGAATAAATATTTGCTTCCCCTCTTGGGCACCTTCACAGATACAGCAAAGAGCTAATCATAATAAGTTGATGACAAAATCAGTGGTGCTGCTATCACTGTGGCTTTACCAAGCCCGTGTTCTCATCTCATTCCATCCCCAGAACTATTAGGGCATTTGCCAAGTACACAGGAGAACGGACTGAATGTCCCTCCTCCAGCTCCACTTGGGGACCACTCCATTAGGTCAAAGGATGGAACTTACACCTGGGTTAGTGGCAACAGGTTTTGTCCCCACCAACTCATACCAAACTGCTTATACAAAGATTCTAATGTCAATTAGAGCAAAGGAGAGAACAATTCAGTTCAGCATATGCTCTAGATCAGTGCCTAAAGCACTGTCCTGAGAAACAAAGTTGAAATAAAGCTCTCAGACTAGAGAGGCATTAAACTTAGGTCTTCTGCTTCTTAGTCAAGCAGCCAGATCCCTCGATTAACAGAGAGGAGCTACTGCAGAGGTAGCTTTCTATCACGGCCATCAAATTTTTTTACAAATAACATCGCAAGAGTGATAACAGAAGTTAAAAACATGGTCTTTTCATTCAAGTTTACATTCGATTTCTTCTTTTAAGGCAATGCACAAAATCCATATACGTATCTACCTTCTTGCTACCATGAGTGAGGCTTGTTTTCTTCTCCCACTCATACACCACCAATCCACAAACATCCTATGCTAAAAGGACTCACTGGATTTTTTCAGGAGAAAAGTTGGAATCTGAGGGAGCAGTCTTGTCATCTGACTCCTCTATGTATTATGTTCTTTTAATTCCTCCATAATTTGTATTTAGAGTTAAGACTTACATGTACAAAATTCAATGTTAACTCCTCTCCCTTTTTTCACCCTCTAGTGCTTTCATTTTATTTGATTGCATCCTGCTCTTGTCAGCAATTTAGACTGACTGGGTATTAATTGTCTATTACATCACCTCTTTACTGTGTAGCAGGAACAATTTTCTCTTGTAAAGAGTTATCTTCATCCCAGGACCTGGTT
Source organism: Callaeas wilsoni (assembly GCA_013398955.1). Classification (NCBI taxonomy): domain Eukaryota; kingdom Metazoa; phylum Chordata; class Aves; order Passeriformes; family Callaeidae; genus Callaeas; species Callaeas wilsoni. Next base: position 33,911 of record VWPU01008987.1, read on the forward strand.
GGATTCCAAGGGAGCTATTTGTTTGTCAGGGTAAAACTCAATAAAAAAATGTTGTTTATCTTCAGGAGTTATTTATCTTCTGCTAGAGAGTAGAGTAATTAAAAAATGGTATGGTTTGGGGAAAGTGAATATGTTGCTGAGTTGGTTTTTTTTCCTGTTGAAATCTGGTGTTGTACTCCAAAGTTCACTAGCACTTCAAAATCCTTTTTGCTCTAGCAAAAGGCTCAGAACTATAAGGGGGAGGAGTGCTACAAACTTTGGACATATCCTTTCTTTTTTCCATTCTGCCACATCTCTGAACAAGTTAGACATTCCCTAAGTTAATCCTCATTCTCCAATGAAATGAACATGTCCCTTACCTTAGTAGTCAGTCAAATAAGATCAGATATTTATATGGGGGTGTGGGAGGGAAGGAACCTGTTATTCTCTCTCTCTTTGATTGTTTGAAAATGTATTTTTAATAGCACAGTTTATCTCCCATAGCAAGAAACAACCTACCTCACATTCTTCACTGAGAGAACTCAAAGTTGATGCTTCCTTCCCTTGTTCATTAGCTGAAAATGCCCATCACCAGACCTTAGCAGATGTGTCTGAATTGGTAAGACTAATTCCCTCTTTGAACTGCTCTTCTCTGAAATACTCTGAACTTCCTTACTGTGCAGGTGACCATGCACTGAACAGGTTGCCCAGAGAGGCTGTGGATCTCTCTCACTGGAAATATTCCAGACCTGTCTAGACACAATCCTGTGCCATGTGCTCTGGGATGAGCCTGCTCGAGCAGGGAGGTTGGACCAGGTGATGCACTGTGGGCCCTTCCAACCTACCCGGTCCGTGATTTTGTCCCTTCTCCACTGCTACATTACAAGAGTCTGAAAAGCAAATTCTCAGGATAGAAAATTAAAACGTACTGATGGTTCAGCATTACGCACTTTAATTTTTATCTTCCTCCAGGCAAAACTAGTGCAAAGAGCTACAAAGTTTAAGCTCTAAACTTCATACTCATTTTCTACAGAAAACATAGAAGAAATGAATGTTTGCAAATCTTCATTAGGCTGTACATTATAGAAAGATACTGTAGGCTAAATATCAGAATTGCCTAGTAAGTACCATAGCAACAGATCAAAGCATATGTGATTACACTAAATGAAAACACTGAAAAAAAAATCCAAAAACCAAAAAACATTGTGATTAAATATATGTTAAAGTAATCCATAAAATCAAAAAGTGAGAAAAATATATAGTCTCAAGAATTACAGCTCCACTTGATCTATTTCTTTCCTTACTATTAAGTCCACTGCATTATTCATTCATTCAAGTGCTTTAATCAAGATAACCACTCAGAAGTCATTTGATTTAAAAGTACTGAATGTAGCAGTAACAGATCACAGCAATTTGCAGCCCACAGTTATGTGCAGCAGCACAAAAAGCTTGCTGTACTGAGGACACACTGCATGGCTACAACCAAGAAAGACATTCTGGGGGGTACAGGGAGATTTTTCTCTTTCCTTGATAAAGAAATACTGTTGTGAGAGACAGCCCTCCCCCTTTTGCTCTGCCCCAGGACCCACACGAATGACACCAAAGTGTTTGAAGGTTGATCCTGCAAGATGAGAGAGTGTCTAACGTCAGGGCGTTTCAAGCATGCAGCTCCACCCGTGGGAGCCAGCCTACGGCAGCAGTGGACCCCAAGCATTTCTAAAAATCTATCCAAGAATCAGGTAAATACTCAGCACATTTACATGGACAAAACACACTCTGTTGTGCCTACACAACTTCCACAAGTGTTGTTGGGCTTTTGAGTGCCGGGCAGCAGTGGCTGACACGATGCAGGGATAGCCACAGAGTCTCACGTTTGTTACCAGCTACACAAGGACAACAATTCTTCCCAAAACATGGCTTTTTAGGTAAAGTCATGTTCAACAGACATTTTATTTCTTTTTCTATGTACTCTCACACTGTACCTGGAGAGTCTCCTTTATTGTTTGTAAAGGTACTTATTCTTTTCTCTACACTTTTTTGAGCAGCGAAAACAAACTCAGATTAAAGGGACAAAAACATTAGCATGATGGTCGTTGAAAATATCTCAAGTAAAATGTTAAATAAGTCATTAAAACAGCATCAGAGTTTAGGTTTGGGTTGGTTTTTTTTTTTTAGCTTGATACATCTGAAAGATTTTTTTCAGAAGCTGAATTCCATAGAACATTTGGAACTTCATTTCCATTTCAAATCCGGGGTGCTGCAGAAATAAAGAGATTGTTTTTCTAAAATAAGTGTTGGGAAGTTCTCCTGTGAAATTGAGAAATCCATTTCTCAACCAGCTGGCTCCATCAGATCTTTCTGAAATCAAGCCACTAAGAGATACAAAAACTTTTAAGTAACATAAAAAGGAATACATTGAACATTCCGGCTAAATTGGAACACAGACGTTTTTAAAATTAGAACAAAGAAAAGAATGTATGAATAACAACAGGTCAAAAAACAGAGAAGAAGCAAGAACTTCAGCATAAATAAAATACAGAATAAAATACAAATCACAGCTTCAAGTGCAGCCTTGTAGCAATGAAGAGCTGCAGACCTAGGATTAACTTAAAAGAAATAATGGAGAAAACTAGAAAGCTCATATCATGTTGCAGAGCTGCAGAAAATGAAGATCATGTTTTAAAACTCTGCCCAACATATACACAAATTCTACAAAAGTAATAAATCTTTTTATACATAAAAAAATTATTCTTCCCTCAACAGGACCCATGTAAAACCTCAGAGACAATCACATAAGAGACAGAGAATCACGTTTCTGGTGTCAAAATAGGTGTAAGATCATGGCAGCAACATTACCAAGAGTTAAAAAAAAGGAATCTAAGTAGATGAAAACACTTGCTAAAATAATCTACAACTGTAACCACTAATGATTATAATAAACTTTAAACAGATTCATCAGGATCTTGTATTTGTTTTAAAGCAGTACATCCACAGACCACAACTATACTTGTAGTTTATAGCTTAAGCTATCACATGGGAAGGGAGATCATAAACAAAGCCTACTGGTTTTACACTTTTTCTACACAGTCCATATCATTTTCAGCTTTACTTCCAAACAAAAGTAACTACTATTGCTTTTTATTATTCTATGCAAGAAGCTGCTCTCTTAAGATGAAAGCATGCTACTTGCAAGACAAATACATTTGGGAAAACAATTGTGCTTTGGAGAGTTTACTGTCTAGTTTAATGCCAAACACTATAAGTGGGAATAAAAATAATCTATGGAAAAAATATACAACATAATGCACAAGTTAAAAAAATCCCCACACTTAAATTCATTTTTCTTGAATAAATAACATTTTCAATTCTCTTTGAGGTTTGTATTTCTATTTCCTTTCAGCTAAAGTGCTGGTTAAAGAACTTTAACTAGATAAAGCACTCTATAAAATCCATTGATTATTATATACTGCTTCTATTGTAATAATCCTACATTTGTGCCAGAGACTGCATAAACACCAAGCTGATAGCATCTGTCCCAAAAGCGTAATAATTATATTTGCAGTACGGGAGAACATGCGGATAGAGGCAGGACAGCCAGTAAAGCAATGAGACCCCAGCTGGCAGCATGAGGAGTTGTGGTCCTCGGGCCCTTCTCTTGGAGCAGCAGGGGAAATAAGCCAGATAAATCCCTTTCCCAGCCATAAAGCCAGCCCCTTGCTCCCAGCCTTTCCATGCCCTTTCCTGCCATGTTGAAGCGTGTCTTCTGGGAATGGAAGAGACGTGACTTAGACCACGAGGAGTCCAGCCAAGATTTGTTCAGGCCTTAACACCACAGAGCCTTAATAGGCAGGGAAACAGGTAGATTTAGAGATATTTGCTAGGATTTCTTACCTGGCATTAGAGGAAGCAAAATAATGAAGATAATTAAGATATAAGCAGGACACATCACTGATTACAGGGAGAAGGCAACATTATGAGTACTGAATGAGGAAGGAGCTGTAACATCTAAAGCCATGAAGGACCTTGCAAAAAGCACAGTCAGAAGTCAGTGCAGAAGACGGCAGCAGCAAGACAGCAAAGAAACAGTCAACACTGACACAGCCAGCTAAAACCATACTTTCACCTCCTCGAGGAGTAGAAGCAGAGCATGAATACACTCAGCAAGCCAAGAGACAGTGAGGCAGAGCCCCCATCTCTGGAACAAGACAGTGCAATGACAAGAGTGGCCTCACTGCTTGCACAACAAGGAAAAACTTGGAGATTGTATGGAAGAGAGCTGCAGTACTTCGACACTGCCTAGAGATAATTACATTAACACAGATCAATACGCTGGGTGTGCATATCAATGTTTGAAAGTAATTACTTCCAGAATTCACTTACTTCTACTTATACTCACATTGCTTCTATGCACACAGTAAACTGTAGTATTTTATTACTTTATTTCAAAAAACTACATTAACAGTAACAGACAAGGACTCTCAGCTTGTAAATAACTAAAATGCTCATATTGGGCTTAAATAAGGTTCCATAATGCCATTATTTAAAAAATACTATGAACTATGAGCAAGAGAAGAACAAAACTGACTGTCAGCATNCTTGCCTTAATAAGGTTCCACAATGCCGTTATGAACTATGAGCAAGAAAAGAACAAAACTGACTGTCAGCATAAATACCTGGACCAGATTTATAATCCAGAACTTTGCAAGGACAGATGACCTTGAGGGTGGGTTCTTTTTAGATATGCTTGTTCTAGGGATATAAAACATCATGCAATTAATGATGTGGACAGACTCAGCTTTTAATAAGTTTCATCTGAGTTCATTTATTGACTTAAGTTGGCATGGTAAATTTATGAAGAAGTATAGGAGCTAAAATATACCTATAGGAGTAACAATTAGGTCACACAATTTTCCCATGCCCTTAAGAAAAAGGTTATCAACCAACAGAACAATTGGGGCCACTTAAATTTTCTATCTAAATATTTATATTAGGAGATATTTAGGCTTAGTTGAGACTTCAGTCTATTTTTATGTATGTGTACTCTTAATATCCTGGTAAATTGTTGATGAAGTAGATTTAGTGGCTCTACTAAATCAGGGTGTTTTATATTTACATGATTATTTCATTACCTGTACCTTTAAGTTATTTATCTGAGAGAAAAATTACCTCATCTTAGATCCAGACTAAGGCCTTTTAAACACTAAGTAGGAACACAGTAAGTTGGAAGTGCCTGTATGTCCTGTGTAGATTAGGACGGAAGGATAAATGCTTAGAAGCAAGCACAGAGGGCAAAAAAAAGTATATAATCTACAAGCAGCACTGGTACAGAGAAGGCAGCTACACAATCCGGTACTCTTTTCAGAGGGAAGCAGGAATGTAACATGGTATAGGCAGTTAAACAAGATTGTGACTACCTTCCTCAAAATTCACATTTCCCAACAGTTTCCATATTTAGCACCTTAGCTTTGGTCACTGCCACAAGCATCTCCCTTCTTCCACAGGAGAACAAAAAAACAAAGGAAACCACAAACTCTGAAGAACATCCAGATGGGAACTGTTCACAGAACTTGCATGGTTTGTATGCTTCCCTGATACACAAAAGCTTGTACCACTGACTTCCATCAATTTATTTTCCTGTTTTACTGCAACACATTAATGTAGCAATTCTTCTCCATTCAGGAGATGCATACAGGAGACTTCACTGAAGCGTGAGATGTTGTGTTAATGAATAAAATTTGTACAATTCCTCCCTAATTTTAAAACTCTCATAGAAAAAAAAAAACAAAACAGAAGTTTCCACCAGCTGAAACATTTTTTCAAGATCATCGTTTCTGTGTGTTTTCATACAGCTGAACAACTCCACACCATTCCCAGCCTTGTTCCAGCACCTCTGAAACAGTCCTGCAGCATGATGACCCCAAGAAAAACCACTGTTTCCACTGCCTCCACAGCCAAGCTTTTGCTTGGTGGCTGTCACCTTCTCCCCTCCTGTCACAAAGGAAAGCATTGCATATGCTTCATGTTTTTTTACATTTAGAACTGTTGCAAAAACCTTTCTGTCTGGCCTGGCTGGTACACACACTCACTATATTGCGCTAACATCTCGCTACAAATCTTTCATACCACCAGCACGTTTCAGGTTTGTAAAGAAGCATTCAGCAGTTGAAAACCCAGCTTTTTCAAGTGCTGCATGTCTGTCAAAAGAAATGGCATACGTACCATGTCTTAGAACCCACCGTGCAGAAAACTACAGTTATTATACTACTAAAGGTCTTGGGTCATCATGGCATTGTTTCATTATGCTCCGCAAGGAAGACATCAAAGAGATATTTTCTGTCACAAGCTACCAGAAATACTAATATTATTTCCCCCGTAGACCTACACTCTAGATAAACAAACAGACAAATCAAACACTGTGGTTTCCAGGACGTGATTCCTCAAGAGAGCACTGACAAAGGCACACAGTATCTTCGGGCACCCGAGTCACCTCTTCAGGCAGCAGCACAGGGCCAGCTGCTTGCCAGGGCAAGGCAAGCCAGCAGCCGTGGTGGCCCTCAGCACCAGGTCCCGGGTTCTGGGGACAAGAGGTAGACCTTGGTCATGGGGTTCATCAGTGGCCCTGGACAAGACAAAAAAGGAACCAGATCCAAGGCCCCTCTGGGAGCTAGAGGCAGGACCACACAGAGCTCTCTCCCAGACTCTGCTGTGAGCCAGGCAGTGATGCCACCATGCTCACCCTGCCAGACAGAGGTGGGGCTGGACTGCCACACGTGGAACAGGGTGATTTTCCTCCCATCAACCACAGATCTGGACCTTCCTTTTCAGCAACATCCAAGGAAATGATACGGGCCTCCTACTGCCTTTCACTGCAGCTGCTCCCCATGCCTCCCCCAAAAGCAGCAGGCCTCACATGCCCATGATGCATGGCTGGCTGCTCATGCATGGGAGATACAGGAATCCACCATCCCATGGACTGACCATAGCACAGCAGCTGGCCCGCTCCCAAATTTAAGATGCTTATTTCTCTCATCAATGTTTAGTTTTATCAATCATTGAAAAGTCCATCTTAAGAATTAGCCAGTCTTAATTTATTTTGGTTTCTTAAGACAGATTATTGAATACTCAGAAATATTCTTACTCATCATATATATACACCAGAAGGATATAAACACATCAGTGTCATGAACTCCTTGTTATGCTGACTAATAACTGTAGTTACCAGCCTCCAGATGAATACCCTCCTCTATCATCCATTTATTTTCAGCTGCAAAGTACCTATGCCAGGGCCCTGGCAATGCACTCACAGGAACCAGTTAAACAGGGACATTGTACCATGTCTGTGTCAAGTGTTCTTGCTGAGAAGCCTCTTTGCTGGAGTTGCCACTAAACACCTTCAGGAAAAACAAACACCGATGAAGCAAAGGCACAGTAGAAGGAAAACACCACCAGCAAAAATGTCTCATATGAAAACCTTGTATTTTTCCAAAACCTGCAAAGTACCAAAGCATAGAACCATCAAGGCAATGGCAGGCAGAAAAAACAACCAGCATCAGATTTTACAAATGCCAAAACCAAAGTTCTGAGTTCTCTGTATCATTCTCCATAGGGTGAATTCAGTTAGTGGTATCTGCACCACAATCAGAAACATTCATATGTTCCCTCTCTAGGCTGCAATTCAGTCACAGAACAGCATAAATCTGACTTCTAACTTCAAATCAGTATTGAAGGCCAGAGGAACCCCTGTAATGTTCCAGTATGAGCTTTTGCACAACAGAACAGAAAGCCTCCCCTGCTCTTTCCATTTCAGATTCTAACTCCTGCTTGAACAGTTGTTGAGTTTCTTTTGTTTTTTAATCTTAGTACTTGCAGAAAAAAATTAAACAGTAATCAGAGTTTTGGATCAATGGCCAAAAGTGGGTTTGATCTATGCATTCCCTATAGCATTCAGGAATTCATTCGCCTTACATAAATGGCACAAGTACAGAAACAACTGTCCTTACTTTCATAAGATCTTTCACAATCAGCTTTGAGAACTACAGTCTCATTAAATTGCTATCCCAAACAGTGCAATATTCAAAAAAATACTCCAATGATCAATATCAAATTTGTAATTAGATGAACACTAACAAACACACAATGCTTAGTCATGCAATATTAGTGGGGTAAGGCCCACAACACTTAGTCATGGCTCATTAGTGGTTAAGTACAACTCTGGTTTAAGTTCCAAATTAGCAGGGAAGCTGAATGTGACCACAGATACAAATGATAGAGCACCACACATTTGATCAGAGGAAATCTCTCTATTTTCAAGCAACTGAACATGACATTGGCCCTTGATAAAAACAAAATAAATAAAATCCATTGGCATCAATTAAGATGGAGACAGGAGCATACGATGTAAAGCAGCGGGAGAAATTTTTTGATTTCAAGGCAAAAATTAGTCTAACAAAGTTCAGACTTTAGTAATAAGTACGACTTTTGTTTGGAACAGCTTTCCTTTGTGACAGGGAAAGGTTTAAGCAGGAATGTCTCCCTACAGTTTTTGCTTCTGCGCCTAGAATCTGAGACTAATTCAGAAGCATTATAGGAGAATTTAATGCATAGCCTTATTTAAATTTACTCTGCAAACCACAGCATCACATTTTCAACAGTTGACAAAGTGATCATAAAACTGATTGGTCTTTACAGCAATAAAACGTTGTCTGCTAGATCTAGCAGCACTCACTTATTCCAGATTTTTTTCAGGCACCAGCTATTAAGTGCTTCTGCTCGATGGAAGAGATAAGAGTTCAGACACATGAAAAAGAAAAGAAATAATTACAAAAGGAAAGCAAAATTCATGTTCTTAGAGATCAAAAAGACATGATGAAAAAATCTGATTAAAAAAAATTGTATTTCATTGTGAAATACCAAGATATTTGAGGCTCGGATAACCTAAATATATTATGAACAAATATCCTGAATTTTGATACAGTTTATCTAGAAGTAGAATTGGGAAAATTAACAAGAAAAATCTTACTGCATTTGTTCTTGTTTAAATTCCATTAAATTCTAGGAACACCTGTGCTCTCAAGCAGGCAGAATACATGAAAAAATAAGCTTACAAAATGCAAAGAAAAGCCCTGCCAAGCCTTGAAATTAATTCTGCAAACCCAAAAGCAGTTGTCAAAACATGCCTAATTTACAATGCTATACTATTTTTCCATTTGTAAAACTGAACTTGAAAGACTTCCATATGATAGAAATACAGCAATTTGCACTAGTAGCCTCATAAGAGAAGGCAGATACTTAATTCAATTTTCTTAAAACAGGATCTTCCAAACACCATTAGAATTGTACACACAATACCACATGTGCAATGAACAGCAACAACTCCAAACAGAATTCTGACAGCTGCATTACCTAGAAAGGTACCATTACTTTAAATTTAAATTTCTTGGATAAGAATCATCACATTTTCAAGGCCAAGTTTCACTTTGATGGCCAAGTTCTTCATATTCAGGTTCCTTTCACAATACAATCTATTGAAAAACTGTGGTCAGTAAAGAGTGTGTATTTCTTTACATACAAATATACGGTTGAAAATAGCCAATTACATAAATTGATTAGCTGTATATAACTACACAATGTAAATACATATCAACTACAAGCTTATATGAATAAATTTATACACGTTTCTTATGCATGGCAGCCACTGCTCACACAAACTTGTCATTTCATAAGGGTATTTTCTTTCTGTTATTTCGATGAGTAAGAAAGCACAGAATATCCAGAGAAGCACCAGCCCACCCCTATCAGCGGACATAGGACTTTAAATACCAGGGAAAATCCATTCAAGTAGTGAAATAAGCACACAAATGTACCCCCAAGTAATAAACTTCTGCTGAGTAGCAAATGAGTGTGGTTCAGCAGCCTGATATTCCTTTAAACCCCACATCACTGGGTTGGAGATTCACTTCTCACCTCTCACTCTCCAGACTTATTTCACAGCCTTAACACTCTTTTAATGTAGTTGTTTGCTGGTGCTGTGAAAACAAGCATGTGTGCATTCAGCTGCACTGAGCAGAAGATTCATACCCCAGGTGAGAGACAACTTGAAATTCCATTCCCACTTCATAATTACAGCACACATAAATGGAACAGAACATGAAGCAACTGCCCACCCCATACAAGACATGGCAATCCTATATCATCAAAATGTATTCAAGGAAACAGAGCACTAAATGGACTGAAGTACATTTCCATTTGTCAATATGTTTACAATGCATTCTCAACAGGAGGGCCCATCATGCAGCCTTTTTATTTTTATTGCTATTACTATTGCCATTATTACAATACGTTTTTCCCAGCCTGGACAAGCAGCACAAGCACTGATTGATGAGACAGCCCTATCCAAACAGAGAAATGATAGCTGTGCCACATGCCAGCAAGAAACAACACAGCCTTTTTGTAACCTGAAGTGTCTATAGCCATAACTACTTGCTGCAAGGTGTGAAGGTTGTACTACAGTATGTGCACCTGTACAGGTCTTTTCCCCCCTTTTCCTAAGGAGTAAAACAAAAATCCACAATGCTGTTTGCCTGTAAGATAGGCAGAGAAAGGTATTTATGTCACAGCTCACTTAAGTGCTCAGTGTTTCATTATTTATAAGCTGCATTTCCCCTCCAACAGTAGGAGCAAAGGACGGCTCCCTTCCCCTCTTGTTCCTACTCCTAAACACAGAAGAAAAAGCCAACATTTGCAAGGTCTTTCCCAAGGCTTTTCAAGATGCTTGCAAAGAGAGGACAATATTTCCTTCCCAAAGCTCCTCTAAGTAGGTTTTCACAGCTCTTCCACCCTTGCTGCTGGGTGCAGGCAATTCAGTGCAAGTTGAGTGCAAGCCAAAGAAGATGATTGCTTCCACGGGAAGATCCTAGCTCCAGAGACCCAGAACCGGGAAGGTAACTACTAGGTTCAGACAGGCACTCAGAACCTGAATTATCAGGGCTGAGACACACAGACAGCAGTGTCTTTTTTCCCATTAGCTAATGGGAACTGGGCCAGATGCATATCTTCAATCCACAGCGGCACCAGGCAAAAGCCCTGTCAAAGAAGTTGGCAAGATGGGCCCCTCTGAAAGCTCTCACATGCAAAACAAAAAGCAAATAAATGAGAAACACTATCTCTAATGCAGCAGGGACCTTGAAAGGCAAACCCCTGACCATGTTTTCTCTCCACTGCTGATTTTCAAGCCATACTCATGCTTCACACTTGGTTTGGATGTGATGGTCAAATTTTGGCCTGAAGCACATTCCTCAAACATTTGGAAAATAAATATCTGCTTTCATGTCTATCAACAGGGGCTTATACAAGCAACATTTCAAATCGAAACTGGACAAATTCAAGTTCCAGAATATCTGCTCTATACTTATTCTCTGTTAAAAGTATTGCTCCATAAAACCTAGTAACAAGGTGAAACAAGTATGCCATTAAATATAATAATCAACCACTCTGAATCTCAAAGAATCCAGCACATCATTTGTCCTATTCGTTCCCCAAACCAGTAGTGATGATTGTATGCTATTTTTTGTTTATTTATTTATTTCAACATCTCCCATGATTAACCTCCATATGTTCAGGCAGTCCCAATCTCTCCACCGAGAAAAATACATTAATCACTGATTATATTCTGCCTACAGACAATATCAGTCTCCCCTAGCAAGTTAAATATTGATGCCCATCATTTGGCTACTTTTGGCTACTGAGAGCAGTGCTTTAGAATTTCAAGATGCTTCATTCACTCTGGTTTTTTTGGTTGGTTGGTTTTGTTGTTGTTGGTTTTTTGTTTTCTTTTGTTGGGTTTTTTTTGCTAAGTAAAGAGCTGAAAATGTGCAAGATTCAACTTTCAAAATCTAGGTATTAATCAGGAAGGTGTTACATTGCAAACTATGAAGATGGAAGATGAGAGACGAACAAATGCTGGCCATGGGGCCTTCATTTCTTTCTTTATGTCAGGATCCAGGCTTCACATGCATGGCTCTAATTCCTATGAAAGCAAATAAAATGTGAAGAGGAGAATTCCCTCCACAAATGAGTGCTACTCAAGCCCACATATGATGCTAAAGGAGTGTGGCTTCTCACTGGCTTCCTTTAAGTGGTTTCTGATTAATTGCTTAGAGACCCCCAGATAAGAGACAATATATGAAATAGGTGACAGCATGTTAGGACATAAGTGGTCTACTGGGAATCAGAACGAACCCCAGATGTTTCCATTTTAGCCATGTCATTGTATAGCAAAGAAGTTAAAACTAGGAACTTGCAAATAGCTGGTATTCAGTTTAAATGTCACTAGAACTCCAGTTCTAGTAACTGCAGTAAAGTAGAAAGTAATTTAGAAACAGCATCATCTTAATTCTGAAGTAATCTGAGAAAAGACAGCACTAACTGAGCAGCAAGACACTGAGTTACTTCAATATTCCTACTCTTTTTAACTTCTTTTTTTAAATATAACAGAGGATACCAACACTTCATTAGTTACAAACATCATTCCATTTGGAAAGCAAAAGAGAAGAATAAGAATAGTTTTAAAGATCATTCTGATTTGAATTATCACATAGAACAACTCTTGCAGTAGTCTTGGACTAATAAAGTGAAATATTTGGACAGCAATCTATCATTTTCCTGTGACCAGTGAAGGCAACTGCTGTTGTGTCAAGCTGCTGTCATGTAACCTATGCAACCACAAAGAGTGATGGTCATGGCACAGTGCTGCAGTCCAACGTCTTTCACAGCCACAGGGGCACTTAAAGACAACAGGATTTTGGTACTAAGGAACTGGGAAGACAGGTAAATTCTGGGCTTTTCTCCTCAGCTCCCTCCATTCCTATGACCCTCTGTCACCACTACACACATACCCACACTCCAATCCTTTACATTGCCCATACTCATTTAGGCACATCTGCATCAGCTGGAACCCACGGGAGCACTGCTGAAGTATCCATCTTTGTCAGTGTTATGACAAAAATAACACTGGACAACATAACACAACTGCACCCTGCTGTTAGGTTGACAATTGACGTTGCAAGTATTCTTGTTCCTGTGCTTGTGATCCCCTGCTAGCATTTATGGGACTGACAGCACTGCTGGAGAAAATACGAAGGTACAGAGCAGCATGTTCACTGGCGAAACTGGGTAAGATCAATAATATTTGTATCTCCTCTGCAGCGCATAAGCTGCTACCTAGGGCAGTCCATCCATTTGGAATAAAAAAAGGTAACCAAAATAAATAAGTATTCCTAGAAACTCTGCATTATTGATTAGGAGCATTCGTTTAACAACTGCTTCTTTGGGATTGTCAAAACTGATGACCTAAAGTAAAATGCTCACTTCTGAGGCACTAAGTATTGATAAAAGCATAAACCAATAATACTATTTATATTTCTGTTTTCTCTACAGTGCTATTTAATGACCCATGGTAATCCTTAAAAAGGTTATTTTAATTACTCAGATCTTATTCCTTTAAGAAGAAATGTCCTTTGTTGGCAGCTCTTCTAGCTTGTGAAGGTGGAGAAGGAAGATAAGCAGGAAAAAAGACAGAAATAGACCCAGTCCATTTGTGGAAGTCCATGGGAAAAACCTGTGTCAGTACAATATATGCTCAGTATTACATTGCATTGCCTATATGGAGAGCAATTTTGCATACAGAACATTCCAGGGAGTCAGGACTGTTCTTAAACAACTTTAAGCAAACAATGATCAGAACTAGAAAAGGGCATCTAAATCCTGTACCTATAGGGTGCATGGAAAAGTTCTTTGGGCAACTTGTGCCAGTGCCTCATGACCATTTGATTAAAGAACTTCTTCCTAACATCTAGGCTAAATTTCTCCTCTTTTAGTGTAAAACCCTTTCCCCTTGTCCTGTCACTATCTGCACATGTAAGAAGTTGCTCTCCCTTTTTTATAAAGCCCCCTCCAGGTACTGGAAGGCCACAATGATATCTCCTTGGAGCCACCGCTTCTCCAGACTGAGCAAGCTCAACTCTGTCTCTCTTCATAGAAGAGGTCAATCCCAACTCTGTCTCTCTTCATAGGAGACGTGCTCCACCCCTTTGATCATCCAGCCCTCCCCTGGAGTCACACCAACAGGTACACATCTTTCTTGTGCTGAGGACCCCAGAGCTGGATGCAGTTCTCCAGGTGAGGTCTCACAATGACAGGGTAGAGGGGGAGCATCACCTCCTACACCTGCTGGCCACGCTGCCTTTGATGCTGCCCAGGACGTGGTTCAGTTTCTAGGCTGTGAGCACACAGTGTTGGCTCATGTCCACCATTTTATCCATGAGGACACCCTAGTCCCTCTCCACAGGGCTGCTCTCAATTCGTCTCCCAGTCTGTGCTCATGTCTGAGATCGCCCCAACCCAGACACAGCACCCGGCACTTGGTCTTGCTGAACCTCATGAGGCTCTTGTGGGCCCAATTTTCAGATTTGTCCAGGTCTCTCTGGATGGCACCCCACCACCCCTGAAGCAACAAGAGGCAGTAAGGGGCATAGAAAATAAAACTGAATGTGTATTCTAAGTATAATAAACAGTCTGTTTAACTTATTTGGTTAAAAACCCCACATGCCCAGTATTTTTGACCTCAAAAGAAACCAAATAGCAAGACACATCCTGATCACCACATTTATCCCAAACAAATACGCTTTGTTGCTTCAGCCAGTGGCTAATTGCCAATTTGTTTCATGAACAAAACCTGACATAGAAAACAGAACCCAGCTATTAAGTATAGAGGGCTACAAAAGAATGCAGGTAGCTTTAAGCTTAAGGCAGAACTGCTCTGCCAGCAAGCATCAATGTGCAAAGCACAATCCCACCTTCTCTATCTCCTCGTCTGAATCTAACTTTTTTGCACTAGGTTATCTACCTCAAGGGCAAATGTATTTCAAACATTTAAGGGCTCTTACAAAAGGCCAGCACTGATCTCTGTGCTTGAATAATATCCCAAATGGACCCTCATTGGTAACACGATAACAAAATCAGTGTTTCAGTCAAAAGAGAAGAGTCTTTCTGCTCCTCTGTTCTTCTCTTTTTGTGCATTGATATAAAGATCAGAGTCATCAGCATGAATAAGATTTAGAATTCTGATGAAAACAATAAGAGATACTAAACACTTTCTGGCCCTCCCAAATTTGTATTCAACCTCTCCCTTTGTTAAAGCTGTAATCACAGTCCCATCGGTATTCAAGGGATTTATGCAAACAAGGTCTCTTCTGTCAAAAATCATAGCAATTTAATGCAGTCACAGCCTGTTGGGTTGTGTAGATTACTGGCACCAAAGGCAGGACTTAGTATTCTGATGTGTGTCAGCTCTCTATAATACAGATCAGATGGTCTTAGCAGACTCCTCTCAGCCATTCTAGCATAAGATGCTGTATCTCTGTGCAACAGAACCAAGGGAAAGTAACAGAAGGTGACTTGAAGCCACAGTCATAAGGAAATTTAACAATTAAGCTAAAACTCAGCCTGTTGCTCAATTGAAAAGACAGTATTTGTTGAATATCTTAATTTTGCTCTCCAAGCTTATGGATGCTTTTATCCACTGCTTAAGGATGGACTTAAATAAATAAAAGCCTGCGGTCCTTACCTCTGTGTGAGTGCTGTTTGTACCTATTAAACATCCACCTTATACAGCCAACACCTGAAGGAGGAAAAGGAGTCCATTATGCACAGAGTCCTAGACACAGGACTTAACTCATTAAATCCAGCTGAAAAAAAATCAACACTTAAAGTTCCAGTGGCTTTCTGCCTGACATTCTCACATGCAATACCAGCTCCTCCATCACTCAGGGCCACATCCTGCCTCCTCTGGGCAAGCTGTGCACTTTGTTTCAGTGGGCACCATTTAATTCCTTGAAGTGAAATGGACACAGTTTAGCCACGACCTACTCCATCATGTTATTAATCATAGACAAATCTGGCCGTGTTAGAGAAATTCTACCTGCACTTGCACAGGGGATCATGTCTGTGCTCACTGTCACCCTTTCAAGAACAAAGAATTTATTTCTCTTCCTGGCTTAACAGTTTTTTCCAAAACCAGTTTGATGCTCTGAGAGCAAAGGGAGGAGAGTGAGAGTTGATTAAATGCCATGATGAAATGCAGGCAATAGTGTGGAGTACCTGCAGTGCTCTGTCACCTCCACCCACTTTCTCCACAGGCAACCAATGGCCATTACATCATCAGGGCAATCTCTAACTGGCTGCATTCTGGATGCAGTTTCTGACCCAAAATACACAGGTTAGATTAAAAAAAAATGCCATTCCCAAAGTACGTTTTAATTTAGGCAGTAATTACCAAACACCTCGCAGACATGCAATAACTTCAGCAACTCCCGAATAAAAGAACAATGAGTTAAGAACTGAGCAAATAGTACATACGAAATTTTAATACATATATATATTTAAGTGTCAAAATATGCAGAAGACTTCCTTTGACCACATGGACCTCTTTTGCATTCACTTTCCAATATGTTTATGCCACTGAGTCACACTAGCAGATATGGTTAAATAAAAGAATTTATGGTACTTATTTCCAAAAAGCAAGTGTTACACTTAAACAGTTCTTGGTGCCAAGATGACTGTACTGCTCATGGATTTTCCAAAACAGAAAACCAAGATTCTATTTGCAGGATAAATCACTGATTGTGTGTTATTTACTCAACTGTAGTACATTAATAGCTGGTTGCAAATAAGGACATTGAGGTATATATAGCGCAGAGCCTTAGTACACAGAGCTCATTCTGCCAAGTGAATTGGGGCCAAATACTTGACTTAATAAGTATTATTCAAATCTAAAGGGACCAGGAGTAAATCAGGTTCTATTCCTTACTTCTTTCCAGTCTTTATCTCCTTTCCCCAAACACAAGGCACGCATAATCCAAACACGGCATTCTGCAAAATTGAACCTCATTATGGATAAAAAGAGCCACATTAGAGAAATTCACAGAAGTGGATAAAAAAGGTGATGCTCATCCTTTTTTCAGGTTGACTTACAGCTCCTTAGAGCGAAATTCTCATCTGAGTTCTGTATCCACAGGCTGCATATTACTGGTCCCCTCACTGGCTGCTCAATGCACTGATGTGATCTAAATAAATCAACTAGCAAAACACACAATATAACAGCTGGTCTGTGTCAAGAGATGTTATTAGGCCTAACAATATAGAAACACCTTATTTAAAGAGAAATAAAAAGTTCAGCTGTTTTTCCCTATTAAGTGCCTTGTCCAGAATTATAAAACATGAATCGAATCCTGCAAACTTGCATTCTCTTCAGAAGTGTTGAGAGAAGGTGGGAGCTCTGCCTTACAAGTGCCCTCATCACACTATATTTATACTGCCTTCTAGGACCCTGAAACCTCAATATTCATCTACTTGGCCTCAGTTTAGCTGCAGAAGTTCCCACTGCTGTTTTAATATTCAGTCTAATTAGGGAGACAAAAGTTTCCTTAGATGTGTAAGTTAGCTTCAGTGGTGAATAAGATGTTGAAGAGTAGGTGATGGACTCTCTAAAACAGCTTCTCTGATCTCCGTCACTCTACCAGTACTCCTTTCAAGATCTTAGCTGGTCTGCCACACTATTAACCTCCCTCCACACTGAGAATTAGCTATTTATTCTCAGCCTTTGTTCCTTCTCTCAAAGGGCCCCCTCCTCTCCCACTTTACCCAAGAATTCTCAGCCATCTTCTATGAATGTGTATAACAAAAGCCTTTTGAAAGTAAAAATAAATTAGATTCACTTGTTGGGATACAGAGAAGCCCCTATTTTGACCATTTACAGCACACTTTGAAAGACTTGATCCTGATGCAATGCTTTTTTTACTGCAGTCTTATGACTTGACAGTGGCATTAGAAGCATATCCAAATGACCTTTCCAGTATCAAATCTCTCTCTCTAGGAAAGAGCAAGTTCTTTGTCCTTGTGGTGGCCCAGCAAAAAAGTATTATATAGCTTCAATCTTTAGCACAGAGCATTCCAGCAATTTATCTTTTAATTGAGAAATAGTTCCTCCTGTCTCGGGATCTCTGTCAAAGAGGTACAAGGAAAAGAAAAAAATCAAAAAACATAATTTGAAACCCATTTAACTTTATATTACCTTAAAATATGCGTAAATGTAGGAATAAAAAAAAAAACTTACCAAAACACCTAAAAATTGAAACCAGCAAACTGTGAACAAATACAACAAAGTAACCATGAGCAACACAACCTTTGTTAAAATTGGCAATCTCCACAAAGAAAACAGCAAACTACCTGAAGTGCAACCCCTTCCACGCCCATGGGGTGTGCCTGTGAGGAATAAAACAAACTAGACACATAGGGCTTGGATGTTCAGTACACCAGGACTGAACTTTATTGACTGCAAAACAAATGTAACAGTTAACTAATTCAGTGCCTAAAGACAAAATTGCATTCCCAGCTCCTGCACATCACAAAATGTCACAACATTTGGCTGCCTCCTATCAAGCAAAAGCAAAGTACCGTGACTTCTCTCAGGGCAGGATTAAAGGACAGTGTCAGTGCTTTGTTAGAAAGCTGGCAAATGTCTTCTTGTTTTGCTCAAAGTCACCCTGCCAAAGCAGCATGGCAGTAAGAGGCTGAACGGAAAAAATGGGCACAAGAGAAGGAAGAAGCATATTCCATCTGCCTATCAGTGTCTGAGAAATAATTATTTAATTGTGACTTTCTAACAGAAAGATATATTGTATTTAATTCAGCAAAGCACTTTGCCATCTTTCTAGTCCATTAGAAAACATTTCACTGATCATTAAAATGAAGCCAAGGGACAATGTGAGAATACCTGATAAAAACCTTGATTTAATTTTAAAAAAAGAAAAAAAAGAAAATAAGTGAAACCACTGGACCTATTTTAATCGCTCAATATTTGGTGTGATTCTGAGCAGTAGATCACACCTGAAAATGGAAACTGCCTTAAACCTTAACTTCCTCAGCACTATCTCAGAGACTTTGGTTCAGTTTGGACTAGGCGGGGATGATGGGTTTGAGTCGCCAGGACTTCTCCCTATCACACATAAATCTTCTCCAGAGGTTCCACCCAAGCACTGCTGGGGCACAGTCTGTCAGATTTGATGAGACAGGAGGCCACAGAATTAGAACTGCTCAGTCGGATCTGAGGGCAATCAGACTTCCTACAGCATGACACAGCGTTACGGTAAAGCAGTGCTGTGGAACATTGCATTCAGGCTTGGTAATCAAATAAAACTGTCATTCAAGACTTATTATACTCCTGTGCATAGTTATCCATTATCTGTAACAAAACCTGAACTTATTAAATTACTTCACATTTTTAGTATTATGCTGTTGTTTATTACAGAGCAATATGAAGGAATGCAGAAAGAGTCATTTTCTACTAATACTGAACAAGGAACATTATTAGATTAAGGACAGAACATTACCCTTGAAGCTTTTCTCTCAGCTTTGTGCCATTGCAGAACATGCAGTTATATACTTCTCCCTGATGCCTCCTGCCACAGATTTAAAGAACCAAGGCAAATCACTCCCATCACTCTTCTAACTCTGTGGAAGAGGCAGAGAAGGAAATATGTTAATTTTGGTAACAGACTAGAGAAGAACATGGGTGTCATATTCCTTCCATCTGCAGAAAACAAAAGGCTAGTTGGTTCCCACCACACACCTATAAGATGAGACAGGCAGAAATGCCCAATGATAAAAGGGGGTTTACAAAAATGAAAGAAAGATGAAAATTGATACACCTATAATAGCAATACCTGGGTAATGGACAGGAGGAAAATCATGTTTCAGACAAGGCCCCAGAAATCCCTTTTCAGTGTTTCAGAGACAATGCATAAGTTGAGGGGTGGGGGACACACAAGAGCCTGGAGTCTCTGCTATTATTCCTCCAGTTCCAATCTTGTATGAGCAGAAGCCCCGGGGCAGGAGTTTAGTTACCAGCCTTTGCCCACGGGTTACTCTTCTGGTTGTTCAGTCTGTCACTAGTTGGTGCTTGCAAGAGCCAAGTGCAGAGGCACACAGAGAATGGACAGCAGAGCACAGGCACTGCAGAAGGAGCTTTCCAGGGGATCTTATTTCCTTTACCTCCTACAGCCACACCAAGAGAGCAACAAGTCATGATACACGCCGATTCTCTGGTCCCCTCAGCCTAACCCTCCGAGGCAAGTGGGAACAAAGCAGAAGAGGGCTAGAGAAGCCCAGCCAGATCCACTTTCCCAAGTGGAAACCAGCAAGGTCATCTCAAACCCTGACAAACTCCATTCTACTCTCCTCTGGGAACTCTGTCCATATGTTTATAATGAGGAAACAGCTCCACATGCAGCTGCCAGTTATTTTTGTTTAACCCCATCATTTGGCAATGCCCATATGCGAGATTGTGCAAATAATCTTTTTACTTAGTGTTTCCATGTGTTTACAGGGTCATTATTCAGAAGCTTTCTGATCAGTCAGTATTGGAAGTTACATCATTTGCCAACAGTATTTGGAGTGCTGAGTATCTGTGAAGAACAGATACGAGGTATAATCAAAACTCCACAGAAACAAGGATTGCTTTTCAACCTTAACTAAGCTTTTTTTGACTTCTGGCCACTTTGTTTGATTGAACAATGAGAGAGCTCTGCAGTGAAAACCTTCTTCAGCCTCCAAGTCCTAAGAAGGGATGCTTATTCCAAGATCTTGGATCAGGAGAAGAGAGGCATACCCAGGTGAATGTTGCCTTAGGATGAGCACAAATTTACACTGCTTTGCTCAATGTGAAGGGCACAGGAGGAAGCCACAAAGGCAGGCTAGCACCGGCAAAAATCTGATCAGCCTCTGATGTGGATAACATAAAAAAAAAAAAAANAAAAAAAGACTCGGATAACATTTTAGCCTGCAGGCAGAACAGGAGGTTTTTATGGCTAAAGGATCCAGAATTAG
The DNA here is from genome assembly GCA_013398955.1 of Callaeas wilsoni. Classification (NCBI taxonomy): domain Eukaryota; kingdom Metazoa; phylum Chordata; class Aves; order Passeriformes; family Callaeidae; genus Callaeas; species Callaeas wilsoni. The sequence continues at coordinate 54,830 of VWPU01008987.1, forward strand.
AATTAACACACTATGAACACAGCTTGCAATGGGAGCAACACATCTTACCCACTTTGGTACTGACTGCTGCCACCAAAGTACAACAAAGCTGAATTCAGACAACAGGGCTCTTACAAGACACAATACCCTCAGCCAGCCCTCAGCCCCTCAAGCAAACTCAGAAGTGAGGAAAGGCCACCCTTCCAAGAGACCTCAACAGAACAAAACTATTTCTGGCTTTCATGCAGGGCAAAAAAAAGAGATCTTACATTGTTTCAAAAGTTAAAACAAGGGATCAGAGACAGGCAGGGAGATCTCTACAGCTGCTGAATTAGTATCACGAAGAACACAAGAAGGTGCAAACGGAAAAGAACAGAGTTTCTGGCAAATGGAAATAATGTGAAATGGTTACCAATTTCTAACTCTAATTTTCAAGAAAAGAGGGCAAAGCATTCCAAAGCAACAGACAGAAAAGTTGAGAGAGTTGCTCTATATGCTATCAAGATGCTGCAAACCCTAATAAAATATGGGCAACGTGTACTCTGTCTTCTGGACTTTTCTGATTGCACCATATGTTGGAATTGCACATCTGCTCTGTACATAAAAAGGATAGTACATACTTTAAAAGCAAACGTGAGGAATCCACAGGGTAGAAGCTGATGAACATTTAGCTCGGCACATGAATTTGTTAGTCCAGTGCCACGTGTCTGATTCACACAGTCATACTGCTGCACCATTCTTTAGCTCCACTGCTGTGAGCCTGGAAATCAAACACCCATTTAGTGCTAACAGCAACAACATCTCCAGCAAGTAGTTCCTGGGACAAATGAACACTTTGCACTGAAATACTGAGCTTTTAGAAAAAGCATTTCTTCCCCTTTACCAGGTTATACATATCTCAGTCTCATTTGTATTTAAGAAAAAAAAGAAACTTGGATTATGCAAAAAACTTTCAAACAAAACTCTGTTACCATTCCATAGTGAAAAGTAGATGCATGAATCTGTGATGGGCTGCTGATCAATTTTTGACAAATCAATAGTCTCATAACAGATTAAGAGGGCATACATTTCACAATTTATAGCACTCACAATATGCACATATAGCAATAAGCACTTGGGGTACAGTTTCCTGCTTAGGAAGTTTTTTACATAAGATTTTTAAAATATTTTCTATCAAATTCTTTTAAATATTTTCTATTTAAATATTTTCTTGTCAGTAATATATCTACCTCCTTAATGCTGGAATTCTCCAAAAGTGAGTGTTTCAGAAGATCACTATTATGCTCAAGTTCTCCTTGCCTGAAATACAATTAATTCTACCTCAGGAAAGAGGAATTGCCCCATTCCTGAAAATTGTAACAGAGGTTATCATTATTCCTATTAAATAGAGATGTCAGATGACAGAAACCCTAACATGATAGTAGACACAATGTGTCAGGATTTTTAGTTTTTTCTTCATTTTGGGATATAATCCCACAACTACAGAATGTCAGGAAACTACTTCAAAGAGCTACATGAAAACAAGTAATCCCTTCTCTTTGAAAAAAAAACCAACACCAAAAACCTCAATATTTTGCAGAAGTATCATTCCTTCTTTTCCTCTTTTCAACAAAACTGTTTGAAACCCAAGGTTTAATAAAGTTAGTCACAATTATGCAGCTCCTATTTTTCAGCTCTATTAATTCTGGACAGAAAATGTTCAATTGTTTCGGGTTTTCTATCTATCTACAATTGTTTTTAACATACATCTAGATAAATAGCAGCAGCCTCTTTCTTTGCACTTCTCAGTATTGGATGCAACTTTTCATTTTAGGAAAAATTCTGGGTTGGGACAGCTCCGAAGAGACAAAACAGTCTGGCTTTCTGAGCTCTAACCAACTTCCGATAAGAAGGCTGGGTTGAAAATAATCCCCCATGCAGGAAAACTACCTTGAAGTCTGGAGATGAACATTCAGAGAAGGAAATTAATTTGTAGACAATCAAGGAAAACTACTTCTCAGTAGTCTGATTCACATTTTGTGGAACACAACACAGAGGGTTTGCAAGGTGTTGCACAAAAATATTGCTTTAGCACATAAAGAGCCAACAGAAGTTTTTCTAGATAGAAGTTCTCTCTTGAAGCAAAATAGGTAGCTGGAGACACTGTGGGGTGGGATAAAAAGGACAGCAGGAGCTGGCAAAGCTTAAAATAGCTGGAACCACGACAACACCATATTAAACTAGTTCTGTTGATTTAATTCCATCCTGTGCCATGATAAACCTGAAATACCAAATAAGATCTACACTTGAAGCTGATTTGACTTTTCAAAACTTTCCTCTCTAGGATGTTATACCCACAGAAAGTCTATTTGAAGATGAACTGCCAGGATGATTAACAGCGGGAAAGGTAGTATTTCCTTTCTTATTATTGACAGGGACTTTTTAAAACATTTTATAGAATTACCTCAATATTTTTTGTTGTATGTGTACAAATATCTGAATACAGCACACGTAAAGCATTTACACCCACATCACTTAAGTTATATTCCTATTTAAGAGTTATTTTCTATTTAAGAATTTAATTAAAAATTTTTATGCAAAAAGCAGTCACAGAGCATGTGTTTGTAGACTGATGGGTAGGTAAGTAGATGTTACTAAGCACAAAAAGAAGAGTTATGTATTTCTAAAAACATGTAAATTTTGAAAGTTGCAGGCTATCCTAAGAGAAAAAAAGAGCCAATCCAGTTACTTTTTGTGAGTAAATGGTCCAGTGTTTCCAAATCTATTTTTACTTTGTTGAGTCATTCACAAACCAAATCCATTCTCTACAAACATCTTTGCTGTTTGCAAATTACTCACTGAATAATTTATATGAAGGAAGTTCACCCTAAGGGTTTGCCTGCAAGCTTGTTTGCTTCTACTGTTCCCTGCCTATTATCCAATGTGTTTGAGCAGGTTCCCAAGTCACACAACTTTATTTCTACTCCCCAAGTGAATGACTGAAACTTTAAGCTGCTATATCCATACAAGAGGAATAACAAATCACAAATCAGGAACAGCCAGTTCTGTTTTCTAGTGAAAAGCCATCTTTACCTAGCTGTTTAGGAGCTGACAATATTCCCTCAGAAAGCACATCAAGAAGTGTGACTCACGAACCACAGCAGCAGGGCTGGCAGAGTGCTTCATCAGAAGGCAAATCCCGTTTCAGACACAGACAGCAGGGGAAATGCTGCAGGAGCCTCTCAAAATGGCTTTTCTTTTGTTTCTGAAGTCCAGAAGCACCCTTCAGACCACTGAACTCCCTAAGACAATGGCAAGACTTCATGTTTTGCAGACATTTATAAAGCAGTTATGTGGCATCACTGTGACCCCATGGGGTTTTTTGTGCCATATTACTGCTCTACTGTACAAATCATGAATTGCAAGAGCCCATCCAAATTAAGTTCTCCAGAAGCTCACCACTGTTTTCAAATGGCATGGCGTTCAAAACTATAGAATATTCACCAAGTAAGCTAGTTTCTAAGATTTTTACACAAGCTGAGATAGAGATGGACGGGAGAAGGAGAACCGAATAGAGGCCATGGGAGGGACAAGCAGGGAGCAAGATAACACAAAAAAACACGCACTGTTCAAAACAATGGTTCAATTAAAATTCAGGTAATTGTTTAGGAAGACTGACTAGAAGACCTGGACTGCACAGACCAGTTTACCAGCCGGCTTTACGGTAGATCCTGCCTTGCTTTAAGAACTGAAGCTCTCAAGCCTGAGAAGCAGCAAGCGTTTAGTTATTCTGATGTGAGCAATGACAGCAACTCCAACAGTCTGTGCTCTGAAGAGCACAATATTTAACACTTGTCAGGATTATGCCCACCAGGTAGAAAAACCACTTGGGCAGTGTCATTTCCTTGTCACCCTATCTCATGGCTTTCCTTTGCTTTTGATCCAAATTCAGAGAGAACCACAAGAAAAAATTACATGTAGAATATTATTATTAAAATAATCAACTTTTATGACCTGAATGCTACACAAGGGTCCAATGAAATAGCTACATTACATTTTTGGATTATCCTACCTCTTTTCCTTTGTGTATGTATATAAAAGAAATTTTTACACTGGAATCATGTAATACCACCAATACTGACTTCTTTTTCAGTCTACAGAGATTAACAGTCCTTTGAGGATTGTATTGACCCTGGCTTTGCTCTCACCACTATTTACCTCTCAGGTCAATGAATCTTGATGCTGATTACAACAAAGTCAATACCTGCTTATTACAGTTAGAACAAGAATCACTGAGAAGGCTTATGAACACTAGTTTGGTGTCTGCCAAAACCACCCTAGTTAAGGAGTCTGTCAAGGTTTCATTGAGTCCATCTTCTTTTCTAGCAAAAACTTGTCTCAAGCAGCAATGAAAAAATGCCACTTGAACACTCAATAATCCAGTCTGTTCTTATAAAAGGAGCCCTGACAAGCATATTTTATTATTTAAGACATATGCAAGTGTTCATTAGTATACAAATTCAAACACATAAGCCCAGACTTTATACCAGATAATTATTATTTGGAGGTTGTGTGTAGTTGTGGGATTTTCAATAGTTACTGCAACTTTTAGGATTTAATTCAAGTCTTCTGTGTATTTAATGTCTAGAGCTGGTCCCCAGGGTAGGTAGTACATTTAGTTCTCTGTTCCCATTTAATTTTATTTTTATGATAGATAGATTTAAAACTAACTCCAAATATCAGTTGTTGTTCACAACTTTCCAAATAGAGAGCTCAGAAAACTATCCAAGTAACATCTTTACAATCCTTACACCACAATCCACGAAATCCATACATACATCCAAATCCTGAGGTAGGAGGAAACAAAATAAGAGTTTATTTTGGAGGGAAAATATCAGGGAAGAAGTGTAGTTCAGTAAACCTTGAGAAGAAGTGTGATGATCGTGCAGCTTTGACCAAATCTGTGGCAAACATGCAGACATTCTTGGTTATGTAAACCTGGGGTGTCCATCCTTCCTGCTCCTGCTAGCAAAATCTGCTCTTATTGTGCCATTACATTTATTGACAAATTTATACTTGTTCATGTTTTATTCCGCTAAGGTATCATAAGTGTCTCAAAGCCATAGACAACAGCTAAACCTACATTAGACATCCTACTTCCATGCATTCACTGAATGCAAATTCAGACAAGCACTATCAGAATTCTGAAGACCTTCCCCCTTTACTCATCCCATAGGCATGTTCATCTCCACTGCATTCAGCAACACTTGTCTCTGCCCACTCAGCCAACAGACTGAGAAATCCTCTGCTTCACAGCTGAGCTTTTGTGAGCATGTCTAAGACACTGAAGCTTAAAGCTAAGGTCACCAGCACAGCTTTAAGAGAAACATTTCAAATATTTTCTGATTGCCCACTCCCTAACTACCTTAAAAATTTGAGAATCTACAGGGACAATGAGGTCTATGCTTAGTCTTAAGGTCCTTGGATAGGCAAGGACACTGAGTGTGGTTGGGCTGCATTTCTCACAAGGTCCAACACCTTTCCAGAGGCTGCAAAGTTTCTGCAAGGTCTGGTGTTTGCCTTCTGCTTAACCACCTGCCCACTCTTCAGTCTTTTTCCTAGAGGAAGAAAAGAGTGTTCCTAAACTGTTTGTTACAGTTAAACATAAAAATTCAGAATAGATTTTTCTAGTCAGTTAACCATACTCTTGAGGGAAAACATAAGGTAGTATAATTATTAAAGAGCACTCTCAGTAATAGTCACATCTTTATTGTGTCAAACCCCTGCCAAAAAAAAAATAAGATTTATAGTAAAAGCCACTTACATTTCTTCTTTGCAGAACCAAGCCATCTGCCTCCAATATACCATCGGCCCCTGCTAGATGAATTCACACATTTTAAAGCCCCAGAGTAACGATTAGAATTGAAATTGGACACTACTTGTCATTTGCAAAGCTTTCTTAACTGGAGAGGTTTCCCATTTGTTCAATTAAATGTTTGCATGTGCAATACGCTTTATGAAATTCATCCCAAAACAGTGAGGACTGAAATAATATTGGAGGCAGATGGCACAGCTGTTCCATTTAGAGCTATCCTCGGCAATATATGAAGTGATGGACAGGACGGGGAAGTGGAGTGAAAACTTGGTACGATGAAGAATATCATCCATGGGTATTAGCAATAAACAAACCATTTCAGTGCCAATCTGCCCTCCCCTGTCGTATGTAGCTGCATGACTCACTTGAGTTTATCCAATTAGAAAATACTCATTTAATTCAAGAAGTCAACCACTGAAGCCATGTAAGGTTTTCCCCTAAGAGAATCCATCCCTCTGCCTTGAAAGCTAAGGGAGTCTGAAAATGTATCTTTCACACTGACACAAGGAGGCAGATGTCTGTATGGGCTGATGAGGCAGTGTCATAGATACCAGTAAAAATAGGGAGCAAGTTTAAGCTGCTACTTATTTGCATGCCTCTCACAAAGCAGAAATCATTGCACCGTGCTCCAGATGCTGCAAATCTCAAGATGCACATCCAGGGCTCATAATTAAAACTGGCAAACATTTTCACTGAGGAGAGGGAGGAAAAAACCCAGAGCTATCCCAGCTACTCTACATTTATTTTGGGATTTCTGGGGTGCTGATCTGTCCTATCACCTCCATATTAGGATATTTCAAGGGAAAGGGCATGCAAAAACACTCCCTCACAGATAGAAGACTTGAAACAACTTGATGAGAGCATACCTCTTTCTGTACAGCACCTAGACTGGGGCGAGAGGTTCAGTAAACTGAATGAGCAAAGTAATCAAAAATTTCTTCAAAAATATTTTTGAACCCTCATGAAAGAAAATTGGATAATATGTAGAAACAGACTTAAACCAAAATAGGCAGGAAAGGTTTTCATCTCAGAAAGAACTGCTTTACTGGAAAACAAGGAATGAGGATCACACTGTCCATTGCAAGCCAGCACATATCCCACAGAAGATTCTCCTTAGATGCAGAACAAAAACCACTTGGGGCAAGAAGACAGATCCCAATCTTTATATCCATGAGCAGGAAACGACACTAGCTCTGTGGGACCCCAGTCAGCTTTTCTGCAGATTTAACATAACATCAACAGTCAAAAAAAAGTTACAAGACCAAACTCAGTTAAGAATCATATAAACCAAAGGACAGGTCTCACCACCTCCTTTCCTCCCCACAGCCTACTCTTTCCCTGCTTTCCTCTTCAATCCTACAGCCCATTAGAGACTTTCACAGCTGGAGTGCAGCTGAAAACAGAGAAAATCTGTTTTGTATGGACTGTCAGTGAGATGAAGAAAGTTCTCCATAGGTGCCATGTGACAATAAACAGCCAGGGAAGAGAATGCTGAAAAGCCAAAAAGTACATCCCAGTTCACCAGAACACCCACGTTTGAATAGGTTCAGCTGGGGACTCTTATGCCTAATGCCTTAAGAATAATTAGAGGGGAAAAAAATACCACCGGTGCACAAGTAAGAGAGGTGAGAGGGCACTTAGGAAATGAATGCCAGTCTGCCTAGCAAAGGATTTCTTTGTGACAGTGGAGGGGCACCAGGCTGTACATTCAGTAGTGTATTACTTAGAAAAATATTTCCTGACCTTGCTGTTTCAGTATAAATGCTTTCCTCCCAACCACCTCTTTCCCGGTAGTAATACTATAAAAGATGTGCCCCAAGGGACAAGTTTCTAATAATGTTCTAATCTTGCTTTCCAAGCACTTACAACAAGCGCAGGAGCAATTTTAAAATAAAAGAAGTAAATTCATAAGACTCAACCTCTGCTTTATTTGCAGGAAATTTTGGCCGTGCTGAAATTATTGGAAACTGTACCATCACGGAGAAATAGATTTAGTTTCTAACTCTCATTTTCTCACACTGATGTAAACAGCACAATACATGAAAAATCCAGACAAGTGATGAAAAGTAAGTGTCCTAATTTACTGAGTTTGTACCCTGGCTTCATTTCAGCTACATCTTAAATGGCCGATATCCACATAAGATTCCAATAACTCTAATGACATAAAATAGCTATTCATGATTAGTTATTTTCCACCAAAGCTGTAAATATGGAAGTCACCAAAAGGGCATAAATGCACAGCTAATCCAGAAGTAATCCAGCTTCTGCAGAATACCTCTACAAAGCATCAGTGGGAAGCAGAGGGAATTGGTGTACATTCTAAAAAGCCTGTCCTCTTCTAATCACCATTTCCATAAGAGCAGTTCTTCCACTCTTTCCTGCCATCCCTGCAGCCTTCTCATCCTCGGGGGGTGCTAGACATGGAACAAGTTACCCTCAAACACAGCGCTATGATAATGGCAAATGCCCACCTTCGACTGCTTGTCTTGCTCTACCCTGACCAGGTGCCCCTCTCGAGGGCCTCTGACAAGCTTCAGGTTCCTCAGTATGTGCTAACTACTACTCACCAGCTTCTGCTCCTGATTTTTGGAAAAGGACTGGAATTCAGCTCACATCCACACAGCTGCCACCCAGTAACACTCCACAGTTCCCTCCTTTTGAGCACCCAAGTAATGATGAGGGGCAGAAACTTGGCAGCTACAGTAGACATTACACTGACGGACTAGGAACTGATGGACAGTAGGAGAAGATTCCTACCTAAAATCTTGAAGTATTATATGAGGTAGGAACCAGGCCACTGATAGATCTAAGAAACATGCAGTGGAGCACTGATTTTGCTTATCATCCCTATATCTTCTGTGGAAAACTTTTCACTTTCTCCTACAAGAGAATGAATTAATTGCAAGTAGCTAGAAGCTCTGCAGGTGATGGGTTTTTTCCCCTCTCCATTCCAATGATCTTGAACATGCAAGCTACCATAGTGGCAAAATGCATTTCCCTGTTTAGGCTTTTGGTTATCGGGGAGACTGGGGGGGCAATAAGGGGGATGAAGCAGCTTGGTTGAGTTTTTTTGGTTGGTTCATTGCTTGAGTTTTTTTAAGTGACAACTAAAGCAAAGCTCTTCAAACAGAACTGAAATGAGCTTTTTACCATAAAAACTGTAGATATCAGAAACAAAGAAAGATAGCAGTTACATTTTCTCACTTCCCTAGGGGTTCATGAACCCTCAGTTGGAGCCTTATGTGCCCCCTACACTCTTCAAGCTACAAGGATGAAGCCTCAGCACCTCAGATGATGGATGTCCTATTTCTAAAAATAACTAAAGAAACCTCAGCAAATAGCTAAATTCCAGCTGTATTCCTGAGGTCTTCAAAGGAATAAGACCATGCTTTTACAACAAACCCCTTTTTGCACTTCTGGGATACCTAACACAAAGGGAAACCGCCAAGACGGCTCTTCAATTCACTGATCTCCTGTTACCAGAAGAGTCACTGGTGGCACGTGGATGCTGTAATTACCGCGAATTCAAAGAATATCAAGTTGGTCTAACATCAAGGTCCCAAAACCATGTACCTAAGCCAACCATAAAGGCTGAAGCCTGTGTTAGTCCGTAGGGCTCCCCAGGGAAGGCATTCCTCACTTCTACTCAGAGAACACAACCAAGATGACTGTCATCAGACTCCTCTCTCTATTGTACCTTCTGGGAAATTTTGCGACCTGCCTTTACTTTTATCATTACTGCCTCTGTTAAAAGGCTACTTCCAGGTTATGTTATTGTTGCTCCAGCAGCCGAGAGTGACACATTAGGTTCAATTTCAGCAATACTAAGAAGTTGTGTAACCCAAAGTACAAGATAGAGTTTCTTCTAGGCTCTGATGACTCGTCCAAACACCCTAGATTAAATAAGAAGGATTAGGTCTGTTAAAAATTTTAATACCTATAGGTTGGCAGTAGCACTATAATGGTGCATTAAAAAGGGATAGACTTGCATGAATAGTGCTCCACCAGCAGTGAGAAATAAAGCTCTTTATTGCTCAAATCAGAAGTGTGCAAACTTACATTTTCCAGCACTTACCCTTAACTATATCACAAAAAAGTCTCAGGCTGGGGACCACTGCAATCTGCCAGAGGTCAAAACAACTTCTAAACCCTGCACTTTTCATAAATGATTATGTCATTCCTTGAACAATGAAGCTGCATGAATTTTGCATGTTACCTCAAGCACTTTACTTTATTCCAAGAATAACAGTTCCATTTCAAAGCACGTTAAAATGAATCCCCATTTTATCACCCATACAAAATGGCTGCCAAAAGATAAGATAGGCAATGAGCACGAGAAACAAACATTCATGCTGAAAACACTGTCCATAAGGAAATCCCAAACTGATTTCAAAGAGTATATCCCCTATAGATCTATTTTCTAAACCAAATTGAACTTCTTGCACCTATTTTAGGTGTCTGTGGAACACTTCCATAAAGCTGGGAGGACACTCAGTATATACGTAAACCTTTTAGTCTGCAGCTTTTAGTTAAGTGAGAGAATTTATCACTGTCACTGAGATAAGGCCCTGCTTAGAAATAAGTAGCTCAGTGCACCAAACTATTAGAAACTTTTTCTAACCAGCAGACTCAAAAACTTTTTTTGAACAGCACAAAAATGCAAGAGCAAAACTGATGGTGCCTGACCCGTGATGGTTTGCATCTGACCCCCATTTTTCACCTCTTCTCTCACTAATCCTGATTTTAATTATCTACAAATTTGTACTTACTCAACGCTAGCACCTAATTTATCTATGGAAATTCAAATCATCCCATGTTAAAATAAAGTTTCTAAAATAGACAGGTTTGTCAGCCCTTAATGAGATCGTTATTATTCATATTAAGTATAGTTGAAAGCGAATTAATAGCAAAATGCTTCCTTTCATTTGCAGGGAACAAGAGGGAAGACAGTTTGCAGACAGCTTTGCAGTGTGCGACCAGTTTGCAGTCAAACCAAAAGGTCTTTCAGCCATGCAGAAGCCTGCTCTCAGAGGCCTGGAGTACATCCCAAATGTTCTTTCTAAGACAAAAACACCTAACAAAGCAAAACTATATAAATCTTGAGGATTTGCTCCCAGCCCTTTTGAAGGTGATAGGACTCGAAGGGGCTCATACAAAATTACATTTTCTCATAATAGGGAACAATAAGAGTTAACGGTGCCACACTGTATTTGAGATTGTCACATGCTAAGCTATTCAACTGCTCAGTATTAAGAATTCAGAGCAGAGGTGGCCAGTAAACAGAGCAGGTTTACTCTATCAATGACTAAGGTCTCGAATTCACCTAAGAGAGGCTTAAAATTTTGTTCTAAAGAGGCAAGAAAAAGCCTAAAACATAAAAGTGTGGAGAGGTGCTCAAGTGCCTAGAGTGACAGCTGTGTAATACTCAGAGGCCTGGACTGCCAATTGGAAAAATGGTACTAACATTCATAACAAACTTTGGATCTTCAAGAAAAAGAAAAAAAATTAGTAGGGCTAGGAAGGACCACCAGGAGATCATGCTCCTGCTTTCCAAGGCTTGGAAAGTGAACAACAACTGCACACGTACTGACAGAAGTCAGCAAACCTTCTCTTACTGATTGAATACGCCTGTCAACACAGAGGCCACCACACCCCTGCCTCGGGAAACTTTTCCCAGCGGTTCCCTGTCGGGCACCAGCACGGGTTTCCTACCCGGGACGCTCACAGCAGCCCCCGCTGCGACTCAAGCCCCGGCTGCCTCTTCTCGAGGCCCCCGGCTCGGCCCGCCCGGCACGGCCCCGGGGGCTCCGGCGGCAGCGCCGCTCCCGCCCCGCTCCGCTCCCGCTCCCGCTCC
>VWPU01008988.1:192-29477 GCA_013398955.1 Callaeas wilsoni
GCCCGGGATGTGCCCCGAGCCCCCGAGGTGTGCCCGGAGAGCCTGGGATGTGCCCGGAGCCCCCGGGGTGTCCCCGGAGCCCAGGGTGTGCCCGGAGCCCGGGGTGTGCCGGGCGCCTGGGGTGTGCCCGGAGCCCGGGGTGTGCCGGGCGCCTGGGGTGTGCCCGGAGCCCGGGGTGTGCCGGGCGCCTGGGGTGTGCCCGGAGACCAGGGTGTGCCCGGAGCCCTGGAGATGTGCCAGGAGCTCCCGGGATGTGCCTCGAGCCCTGAGGATGTGCCCGGAGTCCCCGGGATGCTCCCGGAGAGCCCGGGATGTGCCCGGAGCCCCGGGTGTGCGCCGGGAGCCCGGGGTGTGCCCGGAGCCCTGGGGATGTGCCAGGACCTCCCGGGATGTGCCTCGAGCCCTGAGGATGTGCCCGGAGTCCCCGGGATATGCCTGGAGAGCGCTCCGTATGTGCCCGGAGCCCTCGGGAGTGTGCCCAGAACCCTCGGGGTGTGCCCGGAGCCCTGGGGATGTGCCCGGAGCCCCCGGGGTGCGCCTGGAGAGCCCGGGATGTGCCCGGAGCCTGGGTTGTGCCTCGAGCCCTGGAGATGCGCCCAGAGCCCCCGGGATGTGTCCGGAGAGCCTGGAATGTGACCGGAGCCCGGGGTGTGACTCGAGCCCTGGGGATGCGCCCGAGGAGCCCAGAGTGTGCCTCGAGCCCTGGGAATGTGCCCGGAGTCCCCGGGATATGCCTGGAGAACGCTCCGTATGTGCCCGGAGCCCTCGGGAGTGTGCCCAGAACCCTCGGGATGTGTCTGGAGTCCCCGGGATGTGCCTGGAGAGCGCTGGGAGCCCCCTCAGCCTCCGCTGCCTCCTCCTGCACCCCCTCCTGCTGTGGTCCCACCATCTCCCCGTGTCTTTTCCCCTCCCAGCACCAGCGTTCGCAAAGCTCTCAGGGAATATTTCGGGAAAAAGCACCTTTTTCCCTTAAAGCGTGCGGCCATCAGCTGTGCCGTCTCGATGGGCAGCAGGCTGACAGCATCCTCCCCGAGAGAGAGGGGTTGGAGGCACACTTATCAAGTTAATACTTGTCACCCTCCCCACAGCTAATAACACCTGTTCGTCCTGTTTGCCGTGTATTTTAAATTCCAAGCACGATGCTGTGTCTCGCGGATGCCCAGCCCGGATCCCGGGGAACTGCTGGAATTGCTTTTCACTGCTGCAATGAGTGTTGGTGTCTCACAGCCCCAAGGGCAGCAGCTTCCCAGGGGTTTCTTCCAACCCAAACCTTGAATTGCCGAGAAACTCCCCTCAGGAGCCTCAAAATGTACAGGTTTTGATTGCTGGTGATCTTGTATCGAACCTGAATTTTCAGGTTTTAATTATTGGTGATTTTGTGTCAAGCCTGAGAACTGACAGCTTTTAATTATAACATAATCAGAATCCCACACTGGTTTGGGTTGGAAGGGACATTAAAGCTCATCCAGTTCAAATCCCTGCCATGGGCAGGGACACCTTCCATAGGTTTTATTCCATATTCTATAATTTCCACCACTCGTACAAACCCACACATCTTCAGATCAAGGAAAGAGGAGACACACAGGCTGTAATTCCCTGTAATTCCCGGTGTGGAGCAGCACAGGCTCCTCCTCTGCAATTAGTGGGGGCAGTGCTCGTTAATTAAGGCTTTGTGTTTGTGCTCCACGTGATCCAAAGTCGTTTTTCCCCTGGTAGCTTCTCCTGGGGGTTGCAGAAGGATGAGGATGGTTTATAAAGTTAATAATAAACGGGGTGGGGATCACTTAGGGGACTTTGCAGCACTGCAGAAAAAGTACCTGTGGAATAGCAATGCTGCTTCCTCATCTTCCCAAAGGAAAGTGCAAAAACACAAGGCAAAAATAAAAAATGAGGGAAGAAATAAGGACGTGGAGATGAGAAGAGCTGGAGGAACAGCTGCATTGCTCAGCCAGGCACTGCCACCCTCACAGCTTCTTCCCAACTTGTGCCACAGGGATCAGTTTGAGCACGAATCTTAAGGAATAAAGAGAGCTGACTTCTTCCAGGGAGCTTTTCCCAAGTCGTAGATGGGTTGTGCCAATCTTCTGTCTGAAATCTGCATTTACCGAGCCTGAGGAGATGAGGCAAAGGGAGGTGTCAGAAGAAAATAAACAGAGAACAAGGCCATGGTGTCGAGCTTAGAAAATGCATTTTGAGTATATGTGAAGAAGGTGAACGCATAAAAACCCACCCAGATCAGAGAGGAATTGGACTTAAAAGGGGCTGGCTGGCTGGCTGGATGGATGGATGGATGGATGGGTGGATGGATGGAGGGATGGAGGGATGGATGGATGGATGGACGGATGGATGGATGGAGGGATGGATGGATGGACGATGGATGGAGGGATGGGTGGAGGGATGGATGATGGGTGGAGGGATGGATGGATGGGGGATGGATGGATGGTGGATGGATGGANAAGGAAGGAAGGAAGGAAGGAAGGAAGGACTGGCACAGCACAGCACAGGGAGTGTTCTGTACAAGGTCACCAAGGCAATGTCCCAGCCTTGACTGAACTGCTGAGTACAGCCCACAGCATCTTCAGGATACACATTTTTGCTGTCATTTGAGTCACATTTATTCCAGAATTTCCCCTGTACTACAGGAATCTGTAACTCTTTTGATCTTGCTCTGAGTTCCTTACATTGACTTTGATTCTGCCATTCACCCTCATGCTGGACAGGCTTTGTACTGACAGAAAAGTGATTTTTAAAATTTATTTTGCAATGTGCAGATCATTTTGAAGTTCCTCAGCTTGCAGGAACAAGTGAGCTAAATTGTAGGTCTGGTCTGTTCCCCACCCAGCAATTCCTGTAATCTCATTTTTATTACTCACTCCTCACTTAGGAAGCGTTTAACAGGCAGATAAAATCTAACACAATAAATCCCTATCAACAAAGCAGAGAAATCTTGTGTGATGCAGATGAAAATGACATTTTGGGGGGAGATTTTTGAGAAAAGAACAATTTATTGTGCTATTTTTACTGTCAGAAGGGTGGGAGGGGGCATTACCAGACACCCACACCGAGTGCCAGAGGGGCTGTTGCAGAGCCTTGTCTACAAGTGTTATCAAGAGAATGCTGCCAAAAATACCCTGAGATAATGAGTTTAGATACAATCCCACCCCCAGTGCCTGCCCAAACGCTGGCTGCTGTCATTTGGGAAGCAGAGAGCCCAAGGAATGTGCACGGGGTGCCACGGCCAGCTGAAACACCAGCAGGAATTTGGCCCTCTGAGTTTGTTTTCCTCACTTGAGTAATAGTCAAGAAAGAGCTGTCTCAAAAAGAGCCTCAGGGAGAACAGATCTTGCCCATATTTTAGAAATTTGACTGTCACAAATAGATTGTGAAGTATCTTCCCAGAGAGGAAAAATATACAAGGAGCTTAATTTGGGGAATATGAGGCTGCTGAGAGGAATGAAAGCAGAGCTGGCCAGGAGCTCCTGCAGACTTTAACCCTTGGAACTGTCCTTATCCCCAGGGGATTTTTAAGGGAGTTTTGCTCTCAGGAGGTGGTGTCAGGGTCCTTGTGTGAGGAGTTGCACATCCCTGTGTAACCTGGGCTAGGGAAGCTGTCCCTGCCCATGGCAGGGGCTTGGATGAGCTTTAAGGTCCCTCCCAAGCCCAACCAGACTGGGATTCCGTGATTAAAACTACAGCTTGTGCTGACAGACCTGGAATTATGCAACTGGAGGTTTTGAAAGTAGCTTGTGATACAAGTCTGTGCCATTTCTTCCACTTTTTCCTGCTGGCATCCCTGGACAGAGGTGATTTTAGTGGCACGGGTCTGGGGCAGTGCAGTGGCTGTTGGTGTTGTATTTCCACGCCATGGGACATCCAGGGGTCTGCTGGACCAAACACAATCAGCTCACCCCTTGTGCTGCTGAAGGAGTCCCACAGAGCTGCCTCTGAGCTGACCCTGCTGCCGTAACTCAAAATTCCAGCCCCTGCTCTCCCTTCCAGAGGTTTTACACCAGGCAGGAGGCTGTGATTGCACCAGCCCTGGGCACTCAGCATGCAGGGCCCATCCCTCTCCTCTCCATTCCCTACAATTCAGTGGAGCAATCAGGTGTCCTGGGTATTTTTAGCCTCCCGGGTTGCGTTGCTTTGCTTTGGATTAATGACCTGCTCCCCACGCTCTGCTGGGGCTCTGGGACAGGCCCCCACCCTGCTCCCAGTCAGGAGGTTTCATTAATTAAAGCATCACTCGCAGAGATGGAAAATCACTGAGGAGCTGCGAGGGAAGCAAAGGTTTGGTAGAGTTGTTTTTTTTCCCTTCACAGTTGCTGTGGCTGGATGGTTTTAACGGCAAAAAAATAAAATATCATCTTAGTGGGCGTGATGGAATCACCTGACACTCGTGTCCACTTCCAGCAGAGGCCAGGAGGGGAAGTGAAGAACACAGAGTTTCACTGTCACTCTTGGAGCTGAACTGGCTGTATGAGCAAACAGCTCACACAAGGAACTTCCTTCTCTTTTCCAGTGAACAGTCAGGAGCAGGTTGTCATGATCCTCAGTTTCAAAATTATTCTACAAGATTCTTCTTGTTCATTGTATTGCACGTTGAGCTGCACTTCTTGCTTTTAAGTCTTATAATTCAGTGATGTGGTTTGTCCCCCCCGAATGGGAACAGCCTCCTGACCATCTCAAGGCATGCTCACAGAAATTCTCCCTGCTGTCTAAACCTGAGCAAACAGACATAAATCTGCCTTTCCCAACGAGACAGCTTCCTGAGAACTCCCTGGCATGAACATTCACGGATTGGGAGCGGGAGGGAGGGCTGAGCAAGCCCAGAGCAGATGTGTTTACAGCCCCAGACAAATCTCTGCGGCTCAGGCAGCGCAGCGTGTCTGTCACTGCCGCTGCAGAGCACAGCCCGTCAGTCTCCGGCCCTCCCAGATCCCTCCGGACACGGAGCTGCTCTCCTCACCCCGCTGCCAAGTGGCAAAGTTGTCTCCTGGAGCTTTTTTTTACCAGCTCCCATTGCACACTGGGCTCCCAGTTGGATTTGAGCCCTGCATGGATGAATGAGCCAATGACAGAGCTGGGAATAATTGTCTTCCCCGTGGCACTGTGCTGAATTTGGTGTCTTCTGGCTGACACGGACACCTCAAACAAACCCCAGATCGTGTTGCAGCAGCTCCAGAGCAGAGCAGGTGCCCTGTGAGGGTCTGATCTTCCTCCAGTGCGAGACCTGACCTGCAAACCACAAGTGATCCAGTGCATTCCCGAGACCGAGAGGAACTTCCTCTGCAATCCAAACATGTTCCAGGGTCTTAAACTCTTTGTTCCAGCACACAAAGCTCTGACCCAGTCAAGCTTGTTAGCAGTGGCAAATTTATTCCTAACTGCTTTTCTTTGATGCAATGGAGTTGTTCTTTTTTTCGAGACAGGCATCAATCCCGAGGGACAAAGGGTGGATTATCTGCCTCTCAGCAAGCTATTGAAACCTATCCCGGGGAATTCGGATGTGGGCTTGGGAAAGCTGGGGAGAACATGCCAAGAACTGCATCATCCAGGAAGGAGAGCGGGGATGGGACTGAAACACAACATGGTTTTAGGATGTTGGTGGCATCTGCAGAGCTGAGCTGGTGTTTGGCAAGTGCCAGAGAGGGATAAAATTCAGGATTGGAGCCAGACTCCAGCTTTTCCTGGCTGCAGACGGAATCTCCTCTAGGCTTTTCCCCTGTCATCCTTAGGAAATTGTTTTTTCCCCTTTGTAATGAAGCTCAGATTTCAGGATCTCTGCATGCGCTCTGTGTGCAGGATATTTCAGTGAGAAAATTGGCTCGACCTTTTCCTCAGGCCCAGCTTTTATTCCTAGGTAAACAGAGGGGCTTTTGGGCAGAGCTTCTTGTTAGACAGCAAATCAAGGAGAGGTGTCCCTGGGGCTTGCAGTGGGAAAAATACTTCAGGATTCAGGATGCTGTCTCTCCAAGAGCCTCCATCTCCATGTTGTGCCAATCTGTGGGTTTGACTCTCTTGTTTAATTACAGTTCTAATCATCTTACTCATGCTTCATTTCCCACTGTAAATAAAAGGAATTTTAGGCTGCGTTTCCCTTTTTTCTTCCAAGTGGCTGAGTAAATTTGCCCCTTTTTGAGAAGTGACCGATTATTTTATTGTGAAATTGTGCTCATCCAGTGCACATGGCTGGGCTGAGTCAGCCCAGTGCCAGGGGAGCACCCGGGGGACAGAGGGACAAGTGCAGGGTGTTTGTCACCAGCAGCGTGCGGAGGCTCTGAGTGACAAAGGACAGCGCGGTGGCTTTGTGCTTACCTGGTACAATCAAACACACCCTGCTGAAACCTTTGCTGGCTTTATCCACGGAGACAACGGCAGCTTCAAGGGAGGGCAAACGGAATGTGGATGTCTCCAAGGACAGCCCGCTCATCCCTGACCCGGAGGGCTCCCTGATCTTTGCAGAGTCGGCTGCCCATGAGCCATGTGTGCCTGTTCCAGAGGTGCAGAGTGCTCTGTTAGGTTCCATGTCCCAGGAATACCATCCCAGAACTTCCATGCCACCTCTGCTCGCTGCCGACAGGGTCAATTAATGGAAGTATAATAATTACCTACATTAAAGTCTGGGAAATGCGTGAGGAGGGAAAGCTGCCACAAGGCGAGCTGTGCTGTTGGACCCCACAGCCCTAAATCTGACATCCCCTTTAGGAAATCTATTATTGCCTTGAGTGCAAATAATTCCTTACCCTCCTTGTGCTCTCCTATTACACCTTTATTTTCTAACATGCCCATTTGTGGACTTCATTGATTGCTTGTGGCTGTAAGACTCAAATCAGGGCAATTTAAAGAGAGAGAGGAAGAACATCAAGCTTTAAACAGCCAGCCCAGCCATCCATCAGTGTGTCCCGGGACAGCCTAATGTGCCCCAGTGTGAGGCCGAGCTGCCAGCCCCTCTCCCAGGCCATCAGCTGGGACAGCAGCGGATCACCAAGAACCAAGATCTGACTGCAATTTGGGAGTCAATAAACGAAAAAAGCCTGGCTGGGGAGCTCGTGACAAGCAGTGATTTCTCTCAGTCCCTGTGTGACTCAAAGCCCATCCATCACCACCAGAGCAGGAGCAGAGCGCCTTGGAGAACAGGGAGGATGTTCTGCCACCTCCCCTTGGTTTGAAGTTATTTGGATTTTATGAGGATTTTCCTTTCTTGAACCACGTCTCCTCTGCCATGGCCAAGGAGGGATGTGCACAGAGCATCAGCTCCCTGATCCTGGGCGAGCCACATCTCCAGAGGCTGCTGGAGCTGTTTCGGGAGGATGTGAGACGGGGTCAGTCCTTTGTCCCAAGTAACAACTGACAGCATGAGGGGAAACGCCCTCAGGTTGCACCAGGGGAGGTTCAGGTTGGCTATTTGGGAAAATTCCTTCATGGAAAGGGCTGTCCAGCCCTGGCACAGCTGCCCAGGGCAGTGGTGCAGTCCCCATCCCTGGAGGATTTGAAAGCTGTGTGGATGTGGCACCCGGGGCCCCGGCGGTGCTGGGGGTGGTTGGACTCGATGTTCTCAGAGAGCTTTTCCACACCAGATGATTCCGTGACTCTCTAAGTTCCGTTCCAGCGCCTGAGCTAAGGAGAAGCTGGCAGAGCACAGGTTTGCCACAGCTGCTGGTGGTGCCAGAAATGCCACCAGTGCTCCCAGAGCGTGCCCAGAGCTCTGTGTGTCAGGGCAGGGCACGAACTGCCCACACAGCTCTGCAGACTCAGCCCTGCCTTAATCCAGCGCCAGGGCTCCACAGTGCCTGACCCAGCAGCATCAGCCCCTCCTGGCAACGTCCTCCTGTGGGGACAGTGCCAGTCACTGCGGTGACACTTCTGCAGCTGGGAAATGCCAGCCAGCTGAGATTCAAGCTCGTTCCTGTCTCACATCTGCCTCCCCTGGGCACACGAAGGCTGCCTCGTTAGCCCTGCAGTTCTGCCTGTCCCCCAGCCCGTCACTGCTGCAGGTGATTCCTGCCTGACAGCCCAGCAGGGTTCCGGGAGCTGCTGCAGCACCAAAGCAGAGCTCTGCTGTGAAAAGGGACTCTGTAAAATAAATGGGGAAATAAAATCTCATCCCAGACTTCCAGCTCCATTACGTGCCAGTAAATCCCTATCCCAGGACATACGGACTCACCCCGTGGATATTTTTCCATGCTCAGCCCACACTTCGATTATTAAAGATTTGCAGGCCAAACATTGCCCTTCATTTCCAGTGTGCGACCTTGCTGCTGTCAGGGGGATGTTTCAGTGGGAACAGGATCTGAAAACGAGGGAATTTCACTTCTGGGTTTGCAGTTGAAGTTCCTGTCACCCACATGTTGATATCAGGCAAGGTAAAACAAGCTCCAGCCTGGTGTTTTCTGGCTTTGGTCTTTCTAGAGGGCTGGTAGGAGCAAAAGGGAGTAAATTTGCCATTGCTGGGACAGGTGAAAATACATGAACAGAAAAGAATGAGTTATTTTTATCTTCTCTGTCAAGGAAATGAAAGATTTTAGGCCAAACCTTCAGCTGACAATTAATCAAGTTGGAAAGTTTTATTTCAGGTGAGGAACCGGCCTTTCAATTTTCCCTTTGCTTGGGGACAGGAGGTTGTTCTGGGCTTGGCAGTGCTGGGGGAACAGTTGGACTCTGTGGTCTGGGAGGGCTTTTCTAGCCTAAATAATTCCATGGTTCTGAAAAAGACCTTACTAGACTCTTGGTGTAGATGTTGGTTAAGAAAACAGAGAGGTGCTTTACTGTGCACTCTGAAAATACCTGGGGGTAGATCCCTTCCCAACACCTTGCAGCATGGATCCAGATGGAAAATGGGGCTGGACCTGGCTGTTCCCCTGGAAAACCTCTGTGCCAGCTCTCCTGAACTCTGCCAAGGTGCCACATCTCCCCTTCCAAGGAGGGAGCTAAAAATAAAGCCGATTTTCACATCTCTGTGGATTCCCCTGTGCTCAGGAGCACTGGGATCTCTGAAATCGGTGTTTCCCAGTGCCTGGCACCCTCTGGTGTCAGAGGGCTCTCAGGGAGGGTTTTATTGCTCAGGCACAAGGGCAGAGTTGGGTTCTCTGACAGGAGTTTCTTTTGGCACCGAAGTCACTGCTTAGACCTGTCCTGGACACCTCGGGCTTGTGCTGGGCCTTGGCAAGATCCTGGAAACCGGCCAAGGTCTGGTCTCTGCTCAGAGCATGGAAAAGCCTCCCTGGACAGGGTGAAATCGGACACATATCCTCGTGAAAGTGCAGTTTCCAATTCCCAGAGTATTCCCTGGTGGAATACAGGGATCTGAGTTAACCCTTCAGGACAGACACCCCTCAGGTGGCTGGAGAGGGAAGGGCCACAGCCCAGAACATGGGACAGAGTTCAAAGCCACACTTTAAACCCCTCTGTGCCGGTTTGGACACAAATCCAGGAGGAAACAACCCGAGAGGCGCGTCTCTCTCTCTCTCTCTCCTGCCTGCCAGGCAAGCAGGCCCCAGCAGCCCATCCCTCAGGGGTTGGGGAAAATAATTTCTTGAGTGAAAGTGAAAAAAACTATTTATTTAACAAACAGAGTCCCCCGCTGTCACGGGGAAAAAAGGATATTGAAACCCCCTCCCTTGTCCCCTAAAAGAGGACTATGGATTATAGAGTTCTTTCTGTAGGTAAAACCTGCAGTCCTGAGCTAGGCCGGGCCGGGCAGGGTCCGACGATCCCCCTTGGAGGGTCCCGCCGAGCAGGTCCGGAGATGGGAGCTGGGCTGGGATGAAAAGCAAGCCAAAAACAGTCCAAAAAGGAACAGAAGCTGCTGAGGCAGATCACAGTCCCTTCTCCGCTGAAAGCCGAAGAAATTAGAGAGCAAAAGTCCTCTAACCAACCAAATGTTGTCAGAATTGGGAGAGAAAAGAATGCAAAACATTCTAGTTGCAAGGTCAAGCTGGCCGCTTTGAAGAGTTCTCTCGGCTTCTCTCTCCCCTTTGCAATTTAAAGGTACACTAGAAATCAAGCAGGTGATGGGGAATACAGTATGGTCATAGAATCACCCCAAGACACCCCTCCCCTTCTTTTCTGATTATTTTGCGTTCTATCAGAGATCAGCGGGAGGAGGAGGAGGGCTTGGAGCAGGAGAATAAAGCAACACATGAGAACTGTTCAATGACTTAATCTGTGGGCATTCAGCCCCTTCTCTCTGGCCAGCTGGGGAGAATAAAACACTTTTCTTGGCTTTAGATGAAAATTAAAACATCACTTACAGTAATAAGGGTCAAGCTGAAAGAGGTTCAGAGGTTGAGGTTTGGCCCTGATCAAGAATCCTGAAATACCAATGCTCTGAACCTCTCGGTTGAGCAGGGCAGGAAGGACACTTTGGTTTTCCAATGTTTTCTGTTGTTCCCTGGGCATAGGAATATAATGAAATGTGGCCAGTTTGCTTCCCTTTGTACTGAAAATCAACCAGAGAGGCTCTCATTTTTATGGCCCTGGAGCCAAAATAAAAATACAGTAAAAATATCGAGTGAACTGAACTTTTCTAAATTTCTCAAAATATTTGTGGGCACAGTTTGGTGAACTGTTGGTCTTCAGTATTTCCCTTTGCCTAAATTCCATGTGGTCAGTTTTACAGGACATGCCAGAGCTCGTGGCTCGGTGACTTCCCAGCTGCTTTTCCTCCCTGTGCCCACTGCTTTTGTGTTCACGTGGGTCCTGTCAGGACAGCTGAGATCTCTAGATCCAAATTCATCCCCAGTGTAACTTTGAGGCAACAGGAGAGAGCGGCACCAGGAAAAGATTTGATCCCTGTGGTATCCCAGGGTTTGCAGCCTGTCGAGTCCTGCTTTTATTCCAGCCTGGGTGGAGGAGCTGGAACGTGAGACAACATCCACACTCCCAGGGTTTGCCCAGCTTTGTTTTGGGAGAGATCAGGATGAGCAGAGGGGCTGCAGCCTTCTCAAGGCCCAGGTTTGTGGTTCAGCCCCTGGGCTGTCCCCACTGGTCATTGCACACCGAGCGTTTCGTTCAGAACCGCTCTTTGCTGCTTTGCTTATTTTCTGCGTGTCTTTCTTGCACCTCTGGGGTTCCAAATCTCCATTTGTGGCATCACCTGGTTCCTTGTTTAAAAAGAAAAGCGATTTAGCAAAGCTTCTCTGTTATCCCATCTTCTTTTCTTAACAGAACTGTGAAGGATGTGTTCCTGCATGAAATTAGCTGGTAATTTTCTTGTCTTGATTTTCAGTGTTTCAAGTGTTCTTAGGAGCAGCACTGCCAGACTTCCAACATATTGTTATGGTTATCACCTTGATAAATATAACCCAGTTCTGTCTGCTCCCCTCTCTCTCTGAGTCTTCCCTGCTGACTTTTTCCTATCAAGCAGAAGTTTCTTTTCTCTATTTCCAGCATCCCCACAGCCTTTTCCTCAACCAGTTTCCAAAATCTTCATGATTGCTCTTCACCTTTCGCTCTGAGGATGCTCGTTGCAGTTCCCTGCCAGCCCATAGAGAGCCTCCAGCTTGTTAAAGCTTCAGTGAAATTGGGTTTTTCTGCACTTTCCGTTGCCCTGATTGAGAGAAGGTGCCTGTAACTACTCCCAGATCCTCCTCCAAGGCATCTCTGCTGTGCTGGCAGCTGCAGCTCCCACGGAGCTGAGCCACGGTGCCCCTGTTCCATCGTGCAGCTCCTCACAGGAAATCATTCCTGGCTTATTTCCCCCAGCACCTTGCCCAGTTCTCCTGTCTGGCAGGGAATGCACACACAGAAACACAAATCAGTTTGCTCTTCCCACCCTCACACCCCCAGCCATGCTCTGGAGAGCCCCAGTGCTGCAGGGAGCTGGAGTTTAGCACCGTTTGAGCTGTCCTGGTCCTTTCTGGAGCCTTGACTTCAGCTGCAAACCCAAGCTGTGGCAGCGGTGTTTGACACTCAGCTGAGCAATCCTGCTGCAGGAAAATTAAACACAAAATAATAAGAGCCCAAGAGTCAGAGACTCAGCCAATTCAGAGCTGGAGATTTGAAGAGCAGGTTTTCCTGGGAGATTTGCAGCATTTCAGGCTCTTAATCCTTTCAATTCTGGAGCAGCTGCATCTCAAAAAAGGGAAGAAAAACTTACAACTGCCTAACGAGAGAAAATCTCCGGCCTTGTTTGAAGTCCAAAGATGTTGTAGCAGCAAAGGTTTGGTTCAGCTCTTCCTGGGTTTGATTTTTGGTTCCACCTGCAATGTTCAGCACCACCTGGGCCAGAGCTTTCCATGGATGAAGCTCCTGGTTCTAAGTCATGGATCCAATCTTAATCCTCTGAAAACACTGAGAAAAATAAGACTTTCTCTAACTTTCAGTGTCTTTTTTACTGACAGCAAGTCAGGCTTTACTTTTTTCTTGACCCAGGTTTGTGTGTGGCTGACAAAGTTCCAGCCTCCTCACAGACCCTGATACAAAGCTTTTTTACTTATTTATACATTTCTAGCAAAGAAATTAATGTTCATTGGTTCTAAGTCACAAAATTCTCTCCATTTATCAGTATTAATTAATCATGAATCCTCTGTTGGTTTTTGATTTCTCTCTCTTCCTGCTAAGCTGGGCCACATTCTTCAGTCCTTCTGTCATCTTTTGCTCAGAAAAGGAATTTCCAACTTTCCAGGCCTTAATCTCCCATATTTTCTGGTTATTCCAACATCCTTGAAGGCTCATAAATTTAAGATCCCAGATGTCCAATCTTCACTTCCCTTTGGCTCTGTTTATTGAAGCTTGGCAGGGTTAGTTTTAGCAGATTTAAGGTTTTGGTGATTTAATGATCAATGTAACAATAAGAGTCTGTGGAAAAAACTTAACTGGTGCTGGCTAACAGTGGGCATGGCTTACAATTAATTAAAACACCTCATTAAAAATGAGTTAGGGGAGTTATATAATTCCCAGCACAGACAGAGCTCACCTGATCCTTACACGGAGTTCCAGCAGCTCCTCCCAATGAAGCCACGAGGACCCTCCTCTCGAAAATCAGGTTTATTGTGCCTGAACAAGCAGAGAACTGAGGCTGAACATTCCCAAAGCCCCCCCGGGAAATCTCCATCAGCTCTGCCACCCTGGGAGAGGTGGGGGTGTCAGGAGAGGAGGCCCCCGGGCTGGGCAGCCTTTGGGAAGAGCCCAGCAGGGAGCACAGGAACACTTGGTGGGGATAAATCCAGGGATTTGAGCCTCCTCTGTGCTGAGGATGAGCCCCCACCTGCAGCTCATTCCCTGTTTCCCTGCTCAGCCAGGTCTGACCCTCTCTCCACCCCCGAGCCTCTCCACTCCGCAATTCCCCGGTAAAACCCTGATCCCAGGCCCTGCTTCTGCAGGGAGGGCAGAGCAGCTGCACATCAGGGAGCTTCCACTTTGTGCCTGGAGAATAACAGGAGTTTTTAATCACCTTCCTGCCTGCATAAAATTGACAGGGGGGAATGTGCATTTCCCTAAATAAGAGAAACGAGCCTCACACGGCAAAAAGGCTTCTCTCCAAGGGCTATTTCCATGGCAACGTGTAAATTCCAAGCTCCAGCTTTTTGGCCGCAGGGGTACTGGCAAAGGTAACAAGGTTGTTGTTAATCATGAAACCATCACTGCCCTCTCATGCAAATCAGGCTGGATTTGGTTTTAAACCTCCCCAAAGCTGGCAAAGGACAAGTTTGCAAAATTCCACCCTGGCAGCTGCAAGCCTAAGAAAGCAGAGAGTGACAGAACAGAAGGAATTAGGAGGGAACATTATTCCTGATTTCACCTGGTAGCTCACATCCGTCAGCCCAATACATCCTTGCAGCACTTTTGATGCTGGCAGCACTCGAAGGGAGTCCCGAGTTGTGTGAGGATACACGATTTTATACACAACCCTACGTGAGCATGGACAATTTTACACTCGGTTATGCATCTGCTCCTGCACCGGTTAAATGCACATTGCACAACAGTCCATGGCAAGAGAAAGGTGAAATAATTTGAAATGGGGAAAACATGCCCCTGAAACACACAGAGAAACCTCTCAGCAACCTACCCAAACCCACTCACAATGCAGACCCTGAACAGGAACTCTCCGTTTAGCTTCCAGGATTTTATCCCTGCAAAGTGAGGCAGGGTAATCCCAGAGGGAAAATAATCCACATTGTTGTGTATGCAGAGAGAGGGAATCAGCCAGGGCAGGCAGCGAAGTGTTAATGGAATTCACCTTCAGGAATCTCCTGCATTTGAATCCCTGCCTTGGCAGGAGGCTTTAAACTCCTTTAACCTGGCAAATAGGAGGAAATAATTGCATCCCGTTATCTTCACTGAGGTCCGTTTTCTTCTGAACTCTGCCCGGTTCTGAGCTCTTGGAGGAGCCTGGCTGAGGCTGCTTTTCCCCACAACAAATAATGAAAGTCGGTTTTTAGTCTGGGCTAAGAGAGCCGGGCTTGGATGTGTGAGTGAACCAGAGCTCACCTGAAGGCGAATGGAGCTTTGGATTTGCAGCATCACTTCAGTGAGTTGATAGCTCATCACTCTCCCCCGGCTGGCTGGAAATCCTTCAGGATCTCCTGAATCATTCCCAGGGATTTACAGGATTAGTCCCACACAGGCAGCCAACCTTACAGCAGGGCAAAGGCACATCCCAACGTGCTGAGCAGCGTTTGGAAAGGTCTCTGCTTCCAAACACTTAACAATTCTGAATCCAAGGATCTCTTTATTGAGGATTGCCAAAAAGCCAATTAAAAATCATGCACAAGAGGTGATGAGCAACTGGTGTCTTAAGCAGGTTGAATTATGACTCAACTGAACCTGCAGAGTAGTTAAAAAAGCAGAAATGCACGAGCTGTTATCAGATATTAAAACAAAAACCATCAGAAAGGAGATAATGTTGTGCAAATCTTTCCAGAAGTTTGCCTCACTGGACAGCTTCCCTTAACAATCAATGGCAACACTCCCAAAAACATCATGTGCGGCCAGCTTTTGTGTACATTCAGTGCTTTTTGGGGTCTTCAAGGGAGCCTCCAGACAAGGATCCTGGGAATACAGCAGCACCTGGACTTGGCAGAGGACTGTGAAAAACCCCAAAGGGTCTGGGTTTAATTTTAATTCAAAGCTGAACAGGTCACCATCACTCCTGTGCTGCCAGGGGTCTTTGGAATATTTTCAGATTTTCCTGTGCAGATGAAACTTTTGGAGATCTTAAAAGAGACATTCTGTTCCCTGAACCACGGGGTTTCTCTCATGGGTTGCACCGCGTGTAGGGAAAGCAGAAGTGCCAAAGACCCTTTCAAATTTTCAGCATCCAGTTCTTCAACTACAGAGAGAGAAACTAGACCAACCTAAAGCTTTCAAGATTATTTTTTCCTACCTTTTCAGATAAAAATCTTCTTTATCTTTACGTAATGCATTATCCACGTTAACCAGGTAAAAATTACCTTGATAGCAGTTTGAATCAGTTACACCTCAGAGCCTGCTCGGAGCTGGTTATCCCTGGGCTTTATTCCTGCTCTAGAAATTTGATTTCCCGCTTCTCACCATGTGTTGTCCCCAGTTTGACACTTCAGCCACTAAAGAGACCCTGAAGGAAGGAAATTTTGCTACCGGGGTTTTCCATATCCCAGTTCCCTACAAGTGGAAATGCCCAACCCGTTCTGTGCCACTTCCAGCATGGATGGGTGGTGGGAATGAAGGAGGGAAATGAGGAAGGTGGAGCTGGAGGAGCTGAGAATGGTTTTCAATTAGTGGGTCCTTTTTTGTTGTTGTAAAGAGGGGATTAAAGGCAGGGGATAAAACCTCCTGACCCAGAGCTCAGGCGGTGCCTCGGAGTCTGCTCTTCCCCAAAATCACCGGGAAAATCCAAAGGGCAGCCAGAGGCGACTCCCCATGGCTGTTGGCTGCGCCCTGGTGCTGCTGCTGGCCCTGGGCTGTGCCCGGGCAGGGGAGTTTTGCCACGGCTGGGCCGGCGCTGCCCGGCGCTGGCATCGCGGCTTCCAGTGCCCCGAGCGCTGGGACAGCGCCGCGGCCACGCTGTGCTGCGGCTCCTGTGCCCTGCGCTACTGCTGTGCCAGCCCTGCCGCCCGCCTGGACCAGGGGCACTGCCCCGGCGAGCGCCCGCCCACGCCCGGCCCTCCTGCGCCAGGTAAGCGCCTCCAGCCCCGGGCACCGCCACCTGCGCTCCCTCGGTGCCACCGGCCACCTCCAGCCCTGGGCACCGCCACCTGCGCTCCCCCGGGCATCCTTCCCCCGGTGTAATCGGCCACCTCCAGCCCCGGGCACCGCCACCTGCGCTCCCCCGGTGGCACCGGCCACCTCCAGCCCCGGGCACCGCCACCTGCGCTCCCCCGGGCATCCTTCCCCCGGTGGCACCGGCCACCTCCAGCCCCGGGCACCGCCACCTGCACTCTCCCAGTGGCACCAGCCATCTCCTGCCCCTCCAGCCCCGGGCACTGCCACCTGCGCTCCCCCGGGCATCCTTCCCCCGGTGGCACCGGCCACATCCCGCCCTTCCCCGCCTGGCACGGCGTTTGTTTGTGGCCAGAGCTGCTCTGGTCCCTTCTCTGGGAACAGGGAATAACCTGGACGGGGTTACTCCGTTTTCTGTCAGTTCTCCTCCTGGAAAAGCCTCAGAGCTGCCACCAAAGCGAGCTGGGAGCGGCTGCGCGCGAGTGTCGCGAGTGTCGCTGCAATCTGAACGCCTCTGGGCACTGAGCTCCAGCTCTGCCCTGCAGCCCTCGCACCCCGGGCCGGAGCGAACCCAGCACCAGCAGGTCAAGCGCTAATTGCAGAACTTGGTCACCAGTCTGAATTTCTAACTTGGGCACAATTAAACTGTGACAGCTGGGGCTGGAACAGCTCCTGGCTGCGGGACTGGCTGCTCCGAGCCCCTGCCTTTCAGTTTGCTCTCGAGCTGCCGCAGCAACTGCCAGGTCCGAACCTTCTTGCTGCAGCAAGGGAAGAGTTGAGGGTAAAACTGCCCTGGTGAATGTGTGTGCTAAGGAGTGGGAATAAAACCTGGAACCCCCATAGGAAATAGGAATGGGAATAGAACCTGGAACCCCTGCAGGAAGGGAATATAACCTGGAATCCCCGTGGGAATGGCATATAACATGGAATCTGAATGGGAATAGAACCTGGAACGCCCCACGGGGAATGGGAATAGAACCTGGAATCTGAATAAGAATAGAACCTGGAACCTCCCACGGGGAATGGGAATAGAACCTGGAATCCCCGTGGGAATGGCATATAACATGGAATCTGAATGGGAATATAACCTGGAATCCCTGTGGGAATGGGAATAGAACCTGGAATCTGAATGGGAATAGAACCTGGAACCCCCCACGGGGAATGGGAATAGAACCTGGAATCCCCGTGGGAATGGCATATAACATGGAATCTGAATGGGAATATAACCTGGAATCCCTGTGGGAATGGGAATAGAACCTGGAATCTGAATGGGAATAGAACCTGGAACCCCCCACGGGGAATGGGAATAGAACCTGGAATCTGAATGGGAATAGAACCTGGAACCTCCCACGGGGAATGGGAATAGAACCTGGAATCTGAATGGGAATAGAACCTGGAACCCCCACGGGAAGAGAATAGAACCTGGAATCCCCGTGGGAATGGCATATAACATGGAATCTGAATGGGAATAGAACCTGGAACCCCTGACGGGAAGGGAATATAACCTGGAATCTGAATGGGAATAGAACCTGGAATCTGAATGGGAATATAACATGGAATCCCCGTGGGAATGGGAATAGAACCTGGAATCTGAATGGGAATAGAACCTGGAACCCCCCACGGGGAATGGGAGTAGAACCTGGAACCCTGTAGGAGCGGGAACAGAACCTGGGAGCCCCCGGNCGTGGGAATGGGAATAGAACCTGGAATCTGAACGGGAATATAACGTGGAACCCTGTAGGAGCAGGAACAGAACCTGGGAGCCCCCGGTGATGTTTGCCTGGTGTCCCTTTCCCCCGCAGTGCCCGGGTACCTGCCCTTCCTCCTGGTTGGCTCCGTGTTTGTGGCGTTCGTCGTTGGCGGTGCCTGCGTTGGGATTTGCTGCTGCAAATGCTTCAAATCCCGGGATGAGGGGCAGCCAGGTGGGCACGCAGCTGGCCAGACGTGGCTCCTGGGAGCTCCCGTTCCCTGTTCCCTGCCCAGCTCCGTGGGCAGTGCCCCCCAGAGCCGCGTGGCCCTGGCCCCGTCCCCTCCGCTCCCGGGGCTGGCTGCGGACGCTCGGTTCCCAGCGCGCCCTGCCAGCTCTGCACAGCTCTCACACCCTGCCCGTGGCCACCCCAGCATCCCCGCTGACCGCACCGCCCTGCTGGCTCCTCTCTTCCTCAAAAGCACAACCTGTGGGCACAGGGCCGGCGCTGTCCCCGTGGGGGTGACACGGGGTGAGCCCGTGCTGTTCCCAGCAGCTTGCGTCTGAGGTGCCTCGCTCCGCTGCATCCCGCCTCATCATTCTCATGAGTTCTTTGGGACTGAACAGAAGACTTCCAATTTGGCAGCAATTTTGTGCCACAGTTTTGGCTTTTTACAGCTCCAAAGGTGCCATTTTAGAACTTATTGTAGCTTCTTGGGCTTTTTAACTTGTATTATTTTAATGCTGTCAAAAAAAGGCAAGATTCTGAGGCCTGCACACCTGCTCAAGGACTGACTGAAGCTGTCAAGATGAGTCCCAGCCTTCCCATGTCCTCTCACGCTGCCGTGTTCTGGGACATTTCAGAGGATTTGGGCTCAGTCTCTGTGGCTGTGTCACTGCCCAGCAGCTCAGGACGGGGCACTGCCTTCCTGGGCTTTGAACCGTGGACGCCTGAGAGGTTGTAAAGCACGGGAGGACTGGGCTTAACCCCTCACTTCCAGCAGTAAATCGATGGTGAAATGCTGCCCTGCCCCTCATGGACTCTCAGTGCTGCTAAAGGAGCAACTTTCATCCCTAAAAT
Organism: Callaeas wilsoni; assembly: GCA_013398955.1. Taxonomy (NCBI): domain Eukaryota; kingdom Metazoa; phylum Chordata; class Aves; order Passeriformes; family Callaeidae; genus Callaeas; species Callaeas wilsoni. The sequence goes on from VWPU01008988.1 coordinate 19,101, forward strand.
GTTTCACTAAAATGTAATCCAGTGCGGTGCTACATGAAGATAATAAACAACAAATGTGTTGCTTCTTCTCTTCCACTGCCTTAGTGGGTTTTTTTCCTTTCTTTCCATAACTGGCTACTCCAAATGGCTGAAGAATTAAAGCGTAAGGGAAGAACAAACCAAGATTCCAGGCAGTTTTCCTGCGGAGAAGCTCCTGGCTGCAGCCATGCCCTTCCCAGCGGGATATTGATGGGAAGAAGTTGTCAAAATCCACAAGTCAATGCTGGAGTGTTTTAACAGCTCCTGCCAGCTGGGAATCCTGAGGGATTGGGTTGTTAAAAGGACTCCACAGGTGTCACCAGCAGGAGCAGAGGCCAAAAAAATCTTATCTGTATAGAAGGAAATGCCAGAGCTTTCCCTCTCTTAGCACTGCCTATGCAACAGCAGAGTGGAACAATAAAATGTTTGGAAACGTCTCCTGGCATTCACAGACTTTGGATAAACAAATATGACACTACACTGATCTATTTTACATCAGAATGTTACATCAGAGTTGTGGTGAGCAGAAAGTCCTCCAGCCATGCTTATAATATATTATGATATTATCCAATATATTATGATATTATCCAATATATTATGATATTATCCAATTATATGATATAATATATTATCCAAGGGGCCTCATTTGTAGGGAAAAATCATATATTTGATAATTCCTGGCTCTTTCAGGGGGGCGAATCAGGAATTTCACAGAATTTAGCTGACCCTAAAGAAAATGACAGAAAGAGATGGGGATGTGGGGATCACACCAGAGGCTGCCTGATCAGCTGCACTGCTGGCTTTGGGTGACTTTGTTTCCAGCAGAAGATTGCTCAGCACCTCCTGTCACCTCCCCTGGGGCTGGTGACAGCTCAGGCGTGGAAATTCCCTGGGTGCTCAGCCGTGGCTGCCACAGGGGCTGCTGGAAATGAGTTCATTTTCCCAGACATTGCACTGAAAACGTCCCTGTGCTGCCCAGCTCACCCGTGACACCAGCCTGGCCTGGAGAGGGTGCTGGGAGCGTTTAAAGGAGGGGGAAATCCCTGCCAGAGGTGCCCCAGAGCTGTGAAAGGCAGGGTGCCCTCATCAATTAGATAATTATTGGCACCTATTATTCGGAGATAAATCAAACACAGCTACTCAAGTTTCAAACACAGCTACTCAAGTTTCAGTCACGAAGGAATTCAGGAGCAAGGATACCCATCCAGCAACCCTGAAGTTTGCCTGGGTGATAACAACAGAGCAGGAAATCACATCCTCAGCAGTGCCACAAATACAGCAGATACAAGCAGGATTCCACAGGCAGGGAAGGTGTTTGCCAGGCAGGCTGTGAGGTGTCTCCTGGGTTAGAAATGATTTTTTGTCATTGGTGCTCCTGCTTCTTCTGCTGAATAAACAATCCCACCTCATTTCCCTGCTCCACATGATCTGTGCAAGCAAATAGTATTTTCATTTCTTTTCCCTTTGCTTAGGAGGAAACCTTTTCTTTCTGTTAGAAGACAGCTGCATGGGAATATTGTTCTGACCTATGAAATGAGGGGAAGAGTGAGAGAGAAGCTCTCTGTGGGTAATTTAGACAGATTTATCTGGGGACATTGAGGGTTTAGCCCGTCAGTGAGTGTCATTTCACAAACCAGAGGGAACAATGTTGTTCCCACCCGGGTTTGTGTGTGCATCGCTTCTTTCTGCTGGAGAGAATCCAAACTGTCCCTGTGTGCCACAGCTCCTGGGGACACAACCTAAGGGAAATGTATTCCCACTTTCTTGGGAAAGGATCCCTGCCGCGCTGCCTGCTGCTGTGCTCTGCCTTGGCCTGTGGGCCCAGGCAGCCACCCTCACAGGAGAGCGGCTCTGCTCCACACAGGGGCACTTCTGGCCCGAAGCTGTCTGCAACAAGCAGTCTCTGGGCTTTGGTTCGGCAGGAGCAAAGACAAGGAGGAAAGAGTTGGAATTTCTGTAGCTTTAACCCAAGTTTATTTTCTTGAAGGGGAGCTCACAGAAAGACCCCTTAACTCTTTGGGTACATGTTTTTATAGGGTTACAAAGTGAGAGAGGTATAACAGAGATAGCCAATCCAAAGGTGACATGCGTGACACAGAACTGATAGAAACNGCCTAAGTCACAAATGGTAGTACAGCTAAAGATAATCTTGAAACACACTGTCCTGTGAGAGGCCTGAATCTCTGAAACAAAGAGAGGAGGCAGGCACAGGTGACCTCAGGGGTTAAGAATTTTTATGCTGTGGACTCTTCTTTGAACCTATCCTCTGAGGCAGAGTCTGGTGCAGTGAAATGAACCCATTCTGTATCGCCCAAGATAGTCTGGGTCACTGCAACAGATCCCTATTTTGGGAAGAAGGAGACTCTTTTTGCCTCAGAAGGATCTGACACCTCACTGGATGTGCTGCTGACACTGGGAAGAGCCCAGCAAGCCACAGATGTGGGACAAGGCTGTCACTCAGAGGGGAAAACAGACAGAGGTGTTTGGGGAACATCCCAGGAGATGCTGAGACACATTCCAGCTTGGGCCCAGCAGGGGCTGGGCTGGCACAGCCCGGGGGCACCGAGCTGGGACAGGCAGCTGGGCTGGGGGACACAAAGCCTCCATGAGCTCCAGCTTCACCTGGAGATCCAGCTCTGCTTCTCCCTGGAGGCACAACCTGCACAGGAGCTGAGCTCAGACACCAAGCCAAGCTCTTACCATCAGCAGCCCTCAGAGATCTGCACCCCTTTGCCCCCCTCAGAAGGACATTTCACTGTCAGGCACTTGGGGGAAGAGAAACCTAAAAATGAAACTCTTCCCCCAGATTTTGTAGCATTTGTACAGCTGGGGTCCTGCTCCCTTCGCCTCAGGCACCAGGGAATAATTGCTACGTGCATTAGGCAGAAATTTAAAAATATGAGCAAGATGAATCTATTCTGAGCTCAGATAAGCCCCAGATGATTGGCAATACCCTTTTTGTTTCACAGGGAGCAGGCATTCCAAGGGCTTGAGCTATTTAAGGCATCATCTCTTCCCACAACAAAGGAACCTGGGTGTCAGAAAGAGCGAAACCTGAAAAACAAGGGCTGTTTAAAACATCTCTCAGCAACCCAGAGACAGCCCAAAGTCACTGCTGCAGGAGAGCACTGGCGCCAATGCTTGTGGGATTTCTGCTTTCCTCGGATGCTGGTGAGGAATTTATAAGCAGATGCAGGCAACTCGACAGCCTTTGTCATTTTATCTCACCCATTCTTATTCAGATAATTGTCTAATCCTTATCTGAAACTCCCCAAGCTCTCTACCTGAATAACTGAAGTTTTAGCTGTACTCTGGGGTTTGAAGAAACAGAGCACAGCGTCTCCTGCAAGAAAAATCCAGAGGATGTTCCTTTGTGGCTGGAATTCGATCTGTTCCGAGCAGGGCCTCTGGTCCCTGGTGCTCTGCTTCCTGTGGGCTGGCTGGAAACAGGAGAGGTTTTGGCATGCAGGGACAAGGTGTGCACGCAGGAACGCAAATGTGCCAAAGCTCCAGGGGTCATCTAAAACGCTGAGGGAACTGCAGAGCTGGAGCCTGAAGGACACAGGGCTCACCGCTCCTTCCCACACACACAGAACGTCCCCTTCTCCACGGGCCAGCAGGGAGTGCTCCTCACTTTCCACGGACACGTGGAGAAAACCGCCTCGAATTGTACTGAGTGAGGAGGGTGTTGCTCGGTCTTGCAATCCAGAGGGGTTAATTCCAGATGTGAGTGCTTTGCAAACATTTCTCATCCTGCTCAGGTGGAATCTGCTCGGACAGGCAGAGCATGCTTCGGATCCCAGAAGGAAAGAGCAAAACACATTACAGCGAGCAGAAATGAAAATGGGCAAAATCTGCCACACCTTCCATCAAAGAAGGTTTTTATGAATCTCCTCCCCATTCAGGTGGAGATTCCTGGGATAACCACCCAGGAAGTTTAACCAAGTCACATTTTAAAGTAAAATAATTTAAAATCCCTTGCTAAGGGCTCCTGAAAGTGTCCCAGAGTGAAATGCTCTGCGTTTCTTGGCTGTCTGCACAACAGGGACACTTCCCATCATCCCAGGCTGCTCCAAGCCCTGTCCAACCTGGCCCCACCGTCTCTCTTGGGCCAGAGAGGTGTTAAAGCACCTGAGCTCCAGGAGAGAAGGATCCAAGAAGGGAAGGTGAGGCTGGGAAATTTGTTTACTGAATCATAGTCTGAGGTGAGTTTTAGCTCTCTCAAGAGGCTCCAGTCACATAATTGCAAACAGTTATTTTAGCTGAACTTCATAACTCCAAGTTGCAGTGATTAAACTGAAATTCCCATCCCAGACCTGCAGGAAGATGAGTCCTAATAACAACTGTTAAATCTCAATATCACATTCAGCCACCTCAGTAATCTGTTTTAAAAAGCAAACATCTGCAATCACATTATCAAGCAGCCCAGGGGCTGAAACCTCCCAAGTGGATATGTTGGGAAAGAGAGAAGTTTTGCTTAAAAAGGAAGCTTATCTCATCAGGATGAAAAGTCTCAACCAAGGAAGGCAAAATACACTGTAAAACATAACCACAAACATTTTTGTCTCTCAGTGTCTGAGCAATTAAAATTCTCCAGTGGATTCTCCTCCTCTGAAATGCAGGTCCAGCTCATCCTCTAAAACAAGGGCTTCAGGTTTATCACAGTGAGTGTAGAATTCTTTCCTTGTGGCAAGCACAGCTGATACAACAAATAGCCTCACATTCTTAGGGGGTTCTGGTAAATAAATAAAACTAATTCCTACCACCAACACAACTGCCAATATTTCACTGTGATAACAATGCTCTGGAGCATCTCATCCCTGCACAACCCTCATCCATCTCAGGGAGCCAGGGGAGGTTTTCTCCTTTCAGGAATCAAGAGAGAGAAACCAAATGTGGAAGCTGATCTTGCTGAACGTTTTCAGGTGGCTGAGCAGAACCCTGGCTGCATTATGATACATCCATAAAAAATCCAGAGGCAGACTCGGTTTCACATGGCTCACAGCACTGCTGGTGCTTCAGTTTCTCCTGGAAGACAAAGTTTCTTAGGAAAGATGACAAAAAATGTCATTGCACTCATCAACTCTACCATGTTTCAGTAAATTTAAAGGATTACAGAGATGTGGACAGACTTAACCAGGACTGCAAAGCACATTTTTAAGCACTAAATTTTGCATCTTCAGTTCTCTGTTGCTTTCCTGTGAAATACAGAATGAGGGGGCTCTACCCCAAGGAAGCAATTGAAGCCTTAAATGCACATTTGACTGAGTAAATTACCCACCAACTCCTCTGAGCATCCAGCTAGAGACAGGCAGAGACAAAGCTCAGGGAGAAGCACAGCAATAGGTTTTATTTAGGGAATTTAACAACTCTCTTGGTGGGAAGCAGGATGCTGAAGGCTTTGGAAGCACTCTGATATCCTTGATTTCCTTCACATCAGAAATGCATCAGAAAGCCCTAAATGGGCTTTAGAAGGGGTGTTTCCAATTAAACCATTGTTCATATGTTGTAGTTAATAAATGCATATGGATTCAAGCCTCAGCATTAAAATTTGAATATGAGAAAATGCGGGGTTGTTTAGATCTGGGGGTTTGTTTTAGCAGGCTGTAAAAGACAGATCAGAACCCCTTCTGGCTTTCAAACATGGAATTTCTACCCAGGGAAAAATGATAAATGATGGAGAGGTGTCCTGTCAGCAGAGGACAGGGTGAGGAGCATTCTAAATCACATTTTGTTACTAACTTTCCTTGATTTGGGAGAATTCCCTTCACCTCCCCAGCCCAACCCATGGCTCTGTAAATCAGGGCACTTTGGCCGTGCTGCTATTGCAGACCTTGCACTTGGACACTAATCCCCTTGTGCTCCTAAAGCAGCTGCCTTTTTTAGCCCCAGGGCTGGCCCAGGACCAGCCTGACACAACATCCTTGCTCCTGCACCAGTTCTGGCTCAGTGTCCCGAGCACAGGCACCCCCAGAATCCCCGAGCCTCGCTAAAACCAGGATAATGAACATTTTACTGACAGAGCAGGTGGCCAATGCCCAGCCCAGGCTGTCAGCTCTGTCCTTGCCTGGGGTTAGGGACAGCAGAGCAGGTTCTGGCCGGGCACCAGGAGCTGTCCCTGCCACGCCTCCCGCACCAAGCCGTGCCTGTTACACGAGGCTTACACAAAAATCAGAAATCCTTCCAAAGACATTGGTTAAAGGGCTGGCCAGGGAGTGTTTCAATAACTTCTGTTAAAAACATCACGTGCTCCAGCTCAGCTCCAGCTCTGCCGTAACTACAGAAAAGCCAAGTAGGTAATTTTTAAACGACTTTTTTTGCCATTAGGACAGTGTCTTTTATCCCAGATGAACACAGATGGCCCTCAAGACACCTGTAATTCCTTCTCTTCAGTAATAAACATGCAAAATGAATAATGAAGAGGCACCTGGAGCCATTGGAAGCCTTGTCCACAAGCAACACTTGCTGTGACTCTATCATTTTATTTTCCTTTATAAATAAAAGATACTGAAATGGGGGGTTTTGTCCTAGTAACACCGAATATATTATTGCAACGAGAGGCCTGGGTGGGATAGCAGGACTGATAAGGTGACCTAGGCCAGGAAGGATTTAGGGGGAAAGTGTTTTAGATGTGGCTGAAAAGATCCCAGACGCCAGCACCAGCAGCTGTGCCTGTGGAAAACTCACCAAATCCGGGAATGCTCAGGGGAAACCAGGAAAACCCAGCCTATCTCCCATGGACATCGCACTCCAGAGCTGTAGCTGGAACTGCAACAAGGAGAAAGCTTCCCCAGGCCAGCTTTCCAGGGCATTTGGGGAGAAGATCCCAGGACTCAGATAAATGAAGACCTTAAATTGTTGAATTATTTCCATGTGTACACTGAGAGGAAGAGTTCACAGGGCCTTGGTGGAAACCCTTGGTTTGGAACAGAAAGGGCAGGCGGAATCAGTGCTGGAGGTCGTTGCATTGCTGAGGAGAGCCAGGAAATTGTGCTTTTGTCTCCAAAGCAGCCAGGGTGGGCAGCAGCTGTGCCAGCCCCACTGCCCCAGGGTGTGGGATCTGATGAGGCCGACAGCTGGTCTGAAAGCCTCATGGAGTTTGACTTAAAGACAGTCAAAATCTACCCGTGAGAAACTGCAGTCACAGTGAAAGGCACGGTGGAAAGGCAGAAGATAGTCAATAAAAGAAGATGTTCTGGACACAAGGAGAAGATGTCCTTGTCATGGAACATCAGGAGTGAGCAAGAAGGAACTTGCATATACGATGTAACTAATTGCTTGTATCGCTAATTGTATTGCTGTTTGAATGGTCATGGTTTTGAAGACAGCTCTGTCGTTGTTTGCTACACAGCCAATCATAATGAACTACGGTAGTTGTGAAAAGGTATAAGAGCAGTAGCAGAACATAAAAATAAACTTTTGCTTCTTATGTTTTTGGATCTCAATAAGAGGGTCGCGTGTTCCGTCTCTACTGCAACACCAGGGCGCTGGAAACAGCCTTGGAGCTGCAGGGGGAGAGGACTGGAATTCCACTGGATGAGATGATCCCGGAGGGCTTTTCCAGCTGGGATGATGCTTGGGACACAAGGCTGACCCTCACAACCAATCCTGGTGGGAAACAGCATCAACAGCATCATCCTGGTGGGAAACAGCATCATCCAGTGCTTCCCTGGGCAGCACCCAGGGGACTGGCACCTCAGACACTCCTACAGCAAGCCAGGAGGACAACACTCCGTGGAGGTGCCCTCGGCTGGCCCAGCCAGGCACAGAGATTGTGTCAATATTTCCTTTATTTGGGGAGGGAAGAGAATAAAGTTTAAACAACAGCCTCGCTTTTAAGTTTTAATAAAACTCCTGCAGCTCCTGGGATTCTCCCGGCCTAGATCAAGGTCGCCTTATCTGGGTTTTTGGGTTTTTAGACACAAGCTTGGTGTTTGATGCTCCTGCTGCCGCCACGGCCCACAGCAGAGTAAGGATGAGCAATTTCACCGGGGTAGAAGGCATCTACCCACCCAGGACAGCTCCTGCTCCATGCTGGTGGTGCCTCAGCTTCGCTGGCTCATCCTGCTCTGTCAGCTCGGGGGCTGAATTACGGCTTTAATATCTCGCTCTCTGCTCTGACTGTGATTTGTTCTCCGTTGTGTTTCTGATCTGTACTTCAGGGTAATCCATTGTTGGAGACACTCGGGCTGCTTGTCACAGAGCTCTGCCAACAGAACAGCTCGTCACTCTACAAATTCTGTGTATCCGTGGCTCTGCATGATGGGAATAAGTTCAGGACCTGTGAATCTTCTGGAACATCCGAGCACAAATTCCTGACAGAACAGAAATACACCTTCACACTTCCTTTTTAAATTAAAACAATCAGCACATTCCAGTGTGGGTTTTTTCCATTTACACATTTTCATTACAACCTTCATTCCAAATGCATTCTTTAAAAGTATTTTACTTCAAATATTTAATGACCAACACAGAAAATGCAACATTGAATCAATTTGGCTCTTCTTTAATAAACTATTCCCAAGGCACTACACATATGGATACACCTTAACACATAAATAAGTATGCAGGGGATCAGAGTCTGGATTATTACTATTCATAACTAAGAGAGGACTGTGAATGTATTCTGCTTTTCAAAATTCAGGAACAATCCAGCAGAGGCTTTTGAGTTATCACAGGAGTCGGCAGGTGTTCTGCGAATGAGGAATTGGAAAGCTCAAGGCCTCAGAGCTTTAAGCATTCCTTGGTTTGAAGAATTTAGGAAGGTAAATAGGTGCCAGAAACAATAATGGGAAATTCCATTTAATGCAGGACAAAGGCAGGCAGGATGTGGAATTACCCTTAACGAAGGGAATAAAGTTTGGCAAGGAGCTCAAACTAGGCAAAACCTTCAGACAGCTCTCCCCAGCTGAATCCATCCATGGACTGTGCAAATCACAGAGGGGGAACCTGAAGATCCCTAAGCCAATTCTAATCCAGCTATGGAGAGCGAAACTTTCACAAGTTAAAAAGGAAAATAACTGAAGCTACAAGTTTTGATAGCTCTGCAGCTTCAGTGTAATTTTTGACAGCATTTTTGGTTCGGGTAACCAAAACTGAATGTTACTTTAATGACATTGCACCCATCAGGTCATTAAGATCAGGCAATTGTTTCCCCTTTTTTAAATTATCTTCTGCGGAGTCATTCTGGTTTTATACTGGTGTAAACACATTGCAGCCCATGCTGTTTAATTTCCTTAAAAATTCTGTTTGCCTGTTTCTGGTTTTATGAGGACTTTAACTTGCAGGTGTTTAAATCAGCGAGGAAAGAAAAAGATCATCTTAGAAGGAAATGGAGTCAACTTGAACTACATTGTAATTTTATGATTGTTCATTTTCTTACACTGGCAATTCCCAGTCAACAACCTCAGGTGAGAGAACATGACATTTTTAACCATCGAAATCCCATAAGTTTGAAGTAACTATGGGCTCTGCTCGTTATTGCTTAAGATTCAACAGAGGCTGCATCATAAATGAGCCTTTGAGGAAAAAAAGTCTATTATTCCTGCTAGCTGGGGCAATGGCAACCATCATGAAAGTAAAATTACTGCCGTTAAATCAAGAAACTAATTAGAATCAGATCATCAAGTTCCTGTTCTGCTGGCGCCTTGGTCTCCTGGCATGGGATAGGATGATTTACTCCAGAGTACTCGCCAGGGCTGAGCCGAGTCTGTCCATTTAGTGCTTTCCTGATACTTCCAGAAATTCAATAAACAGCTCAAGAAGGTTCAGGGGCACTTGTGGACGTGGATCTGGGCTGGCAGCTCTCAGAGAGGAGGGCTGGGAGGGCAGAGATCAGGAAACTCGGCTCAGGCCCATGGATGGAGGCAGGAGGAATCAGCCTCTGCGGAGCCTCCAGCTGAGTGTCTGCAACCCAAAGAGCCTGAGTGTCACTGCTAAAAAGCTGTTAGCAGGGAAACCTTCTAACTTCCCCAGAGTTTGTGTGAGAATTTTCTCTTTCTCTCTATTCCCAGGCTAAAATATTATAAACAATCCTTGGAGTTTTCTAAAACCAATTAAGCTCTGTGCACCTGCATTTGCTTACGTTCTTGTGTAGGTAAACATTGTGATATAGGTGACATCAGAAGTAACCAATGAACTTGGCAGATGGTGGACCAGAGGTCCAAGAGAGTTTTGACACTGTTGTAAACTTCAAGTAAGCTAAAAGACATAAGCCGCTTTGTAGAATAATAAAACACCCTCTGCATCGCTTTGTTCTGCCTGGACACCGGACTCCGTGTCATTGCTCTGGGACATCACCGTGACACCTGGGCTCGGCTCCCTTCCTCCTTCCCGCTGGAGAGGCCTCCCCCTGCCAGC
>VWPU01008989.1:0-48318 GCA_013398955.1 Callaeas wilsoni
GAAAAAGAAAAAATTCTACTGTTATTTATGCTCAAGCCACCTAGTAAAATAGCTGTTTAAAGCTTTTTAAAAAAATATAGATGAAATCTAGAAGATACTCATCTGTTCAAAATGAGCTTGTCTGTTTTTCAGTTCTCTACAGAATAGAATTTAAAATAGTATCTACAGTTATCTCCATTAAAGACCACACAAGCACATGCCTCTTAAAATTGAGCATACACACACATTTTCCCTGCCCCAAGCGGGATGCTTGCTGAATTTAGGCCTACAACAGAATGTTTCCTCATCTTTACATAAAGCTCTGTATCTGTATACCAGCTATACAAAGTTTTCCGTATTTTACTAAAATAGCTGAGACATTTACATAATCCTTACTTTTTGGTCGCAAATGACAGAAGAGAACTAAATATACAAGCTTTGAGGAAAGCAAGTACTTCAATCTGTTTGCATACCAGGGCCAGGCAATGACAAGTAGGAACTAATTTGCAAACACTGTGCTGTGATTTGGTTTGACTGCAAGCCTGAATCCCACTCCTTGCAGATTTTGAAGAATATGCATGCACAACAAAGTTCTGCTTTGGAAAATTTTGCTCCCACAGGTACTTGTGTTTCAGAAGGTGCTATAAGGTGCACTGAAATCTACATGCTTACTCAGAGAATCATGAACACTAACATGATGAAATATACCCTAAGCACAGAGAGGTACTGTCATTTTTATGCTCTCCATCTATCACTCTGCACCCTGAAGAGTTACACCATCCATCTGCAGCAAGTCTTAAAACTTCTGGGGATTTATGGTAAACGTGCAATAACCACTCTCGGTATACATAGTACACGTTCCAAGGTTTGAGTGGCCTTTAGCTCCATGCAGATGTATAAGGCAGTATCCTTGCACAGAGAGGGGAAGGACCATGGCAAGTAATTCTCCATAAAAATTCCGGATGGTAAGAGCAGAGTCTGAGCAAAAACCAAACAAACCAAAAAAGAAAAACCCAAAACCAACACTGGGTTTGCATGGCCAGGTTTTGGTAGTGGGGGGGCTATAGGCAAGGTTTCTGTGAGAAGCTGCCAGAGGCTTCCTCCATGTCTGGCAGAGCCAATTCCAGCCAGCTTCAGGACGAACCCAACGCTGGCCAGAGCAGAGCCCATCAGAAATGGCAGTAACACCTCTGTGACAACATACTGAAGAAGGAAAAACAAAAAAAGTGTTATTGGGCACATGTAATTGTGGCCAGAGAACAGCAGACTGAGAACATGTGAGAGAATCAACTCTGCAGACACAAGGTCAGTGAAGAAAGAGAGGGAGGAGGTGCTCCATGCACCAGAGCTGAGATTCTCCTGCAGTCCATGGTGAAGACCATGGTGAGGCAGCTGTGCCCCTGCGGCCCATGGAGATCCATGGGGATGCAGAGATCCACGTGTAGCCCACGGAGGAAACCCACACCAGAGCAGGTGGATGCCTGAGAGGAGGCTGTGACCCCACAGAGCAGGCTCCGGGCAGGACCTGGAGACCTGTCAAGAGAGGAGCCCATACTAGAGCAGGCTTCCTGGTAGGACTTGCAACCCTATGGGGCATCCACACTGGAGGCAGGCTGTGCCTGAAGGACGGCACCCTGTGGAGAAGTGATTGCGGCAGTTTGTGAAGAAGTGTAGCCCATAGGATGGACTCATGATGGTGAAGTTTGTGAAGGACTGCCTCCCATGGGAGAGATCCTGGAGCGGGAGGAGGACTCTTCTCCTTAAGGAGCTGCAGGAGCAGCCAGTGACAAACTGATGATAACCCTCACTCCCCATCTCCCTGCAATGCTGGCACGAGCCAAAGCTCAAAACCTGAGCCAGAAATTTCTTACCAGGAGTAAATACGGGGCTGATGGCTCTTCCCAACTAAGAAGGAGGGCAGAACAGGCAGCAAGAGAATTCAAATTCTTCAGTTATTGTAGTTCTTCTTAAAACATTCTATATCTGAGTGCCAAAAGTGAAAAAATGTAGTGCTACTACTAATCAAAGAGTGGTCAGGCATTTCTTACTTTGAACTTTTTCAAACTTAACTGATTCAGACAGAACAACATTTGCTGAAACATTACAGGGATGCACAAAAGTGCCTCTCAAAATAGCAGGGGCTGGAACCTCAGTAAAATTTCTTGGAATGAAATTCTGCAGAACAAACAGGCAATTCAAGTACACTAACAGAAGGTAAATCCACAGTTTATCTATCTAAAGAAACCACTCATCCAGATAAAAACTTGCTTTAAGACATCAGCTGCATAAATGGTCATTACGATTGGATTTACAAAGGTTTAACATCTTTAAAAAGGAAAAACAAATTTCCTTTCAAATTTCAGTTCCCACCACAGGAACATTATGGTAGCAGAAGTGATTATATACTATGATAAAGTCATGCATTCAATACAAAGACTGCTATAAAACAGAGATCAGGTTCAAATCAATTCTAGCAACTCTGTGTAAAAGGACGCATAAAAGTAATACGTTAATACAATATTCAAATCAAATATTCATCGTAGAAAAAAATCAAGCTTGCTTCGTTACTAAAATTCCAAAGTTTTGAGGAATGCATTATAAGTTTATAATCCAGAAAAGTAAATGCATGTAAATGGTGTTAAAAGGACTCGGAAAAAAAAATAACTGAAGGAACTAGCCACAACAACAACAAAAAAAATCACTTCCATATATCCAGTAGATACTTCTTAAAAAAACATAATCATACTTAGTAACCTAATTTATAAAACTGAACACCAATTTTCCTGATGATTTGAAGCCCTATTAAAAAAAGGCAATAAATGAAGCAAACAGGTTAGGTAAAGAAAACCCACATGCAAAAGACTGAATTAAAAAACTGAAAGGGCATGATGATATTCAAATTCCACAATCAATATTCTGTTTCAGTTTAATGAAGTTATAAGTTTAAGTTCTAGAATTAGAGATTTTCTGTTCACTTTAGTGTTTGCTCTAGCTCATCCTTGTGACTATCCATAGGAGTAAACTTGGTAATTAGGAAAAGGATAGGGAGGACAAAGCAATCAGAAATAAGCTTAGCAGAAAAACGGAATCCAACTGCGTCTTTGGCATTAAAAACATACTCTAATAGGCAGGATGCAAAATATAATCAATATTTCCATACATTTTAACTTTTACAAAAATATCCAGTAATACCACTTTTTGTAAAAACTTATGATGATTAGATAATCAAAGTACAAGAGGGATGTCATTCAAGAAAGATAAGATCATACATAGTGTAAAACCTAAACAAAGGCTGTAAAGTTTAAAGTTGTTCCCACACAAGAAGCCTCTCTTACAGGCTATGAATTTTAGAAGATGTCTCAGGCTCAAGAAGAGTATGTTTAGGGCAAATTAATAAAATGAAATAACCAATCATGTGGACCAGTCAATACTACTCAAAGTGTTCTACAACCTAATTTCAACAGAAACTATCACACTCACTGATTGCAATCTCTAATTGCTCTTAAATTGAAACAGCAAAGTGGTAAATTGACTCTACCTTTTCTTCTATTTTTTTTTAATAGAGAGTTATTGAGAGTTTCAGAAAACCACTGACTATTAAGTCTCACTTGACACAACAGCATCAAAGAGAATACAGTAGAACAAGAAACAAGACTCTTAACAGAAATGTGAGTTACAAATAATGGGAAGTTAGCAGATATGAATTCTCAAGCTAATAATCTTACTATTGAGAATAAAGAAATATGCAAAGTATACTAAAAACCTTTCTTGGAGATTATTCTTGAAATTGATACCAGTAGTTGAGAGAATACTTCCAGAGATCAGAGAAAGGTGGTATTTCAATTGTTTCACCCCATCCTGCCGAGGTCTTGGTGTACCATACGCAAACACACATTTGTTGAATGTAACACCTCAGCAACCAAACCACACACAGTTAACACAAGCCTCAACACCTTTGCTAAAACACGATGATCTATGTACTGAGCACGACTCAATTCAAACCATAATTCCCTGACTCTGATGTTATCCCCACATGAATGGGACACATTTTTTCCAACTTTGAAATCAGAAAACCCATTTCTCATTAGTACTGCCCACTCTGTAATGCCAACATTAGTGTCATTTTATAGGTGGATAGCAAAAGTGATTCTTGCTGAGTATAATGAGAACTGTCATTATTTAACCCTGTATGCTGCCGCTGGAATTAGGTATTTTCTAACACATCAACAGGAAGGAAAGGTCACAGAACCTAACAGAACAACCTGCTAATAAGGCATATTATAAGTATATGAAGAGTGAGCTGTAATTTCATAACTACCAGTTTTAAATGCTTACAGGTTTAGTGTCAGCTCAGCATACACAAGTGAATTTTGAAGGAAAGACTTTCTAAAACTTCTCAAATTATTAAATATACCTCAATTAAATAAAATTTACTGGAGCATCACTGGCATCTGACTCACAGTTTAAGTACAAAACTCTAAGCCTTTCTCCATATGGTAAACCTCAAAGTATTTTAGGATTTTACATTACTGGAAAAAATACCAAGAATGCTTGATAATTATGGAATTTATGCCATTATAAAGCTCCTGTATATATAGTGGAATGATTACATCATGAAATTTTGACATAAGTAACTGAAGTGGAAGAGGAGAAAAAACACATTGACTTACTTTTTCTGTAGTTACAGTAAGAGATGGAACCAAAGATGGTGAGGACTCCGACTGCTTCTTATATTTTTGCTTGTGTTTATCTTTCTCTTTATATTTCTAGAAGTTGTAAAAGACAATAAAAACTAAGTTCAGCTTCACCTTTAACATAATCCATTATATATTGCATCAAGCGTTATCAAAATTTAAGAGCGAAGGCAATAATGTCCTGTGCTATTTGGAAAATACATTAGTGTTTTGAATGTTTTATAATATAATTTTATAAAAGCAAATCGAGTATTTATATTTGTTTTCAAAGTGCACAAACTGAAATTCTTCAATTATAATCAGCATTTATGAATGCACTGTTGTTAGTATAACCCATCTTTACAACAACCACTTAATCAACAAAACAAACTGGATTAAAAACAGAGACATGGCTTCTGTTTCAAAGATCTTCATTCATTTTTCACCAAAGATTTCTATGTTTCTGCATCTCTGCACCTGCACAGTATTTTTTGCAGGGATCCTAATGTAAATTAATGCAAGGTTTTAGCTTTGGCTTGTCTACTGACACCTCCATGCATAAGAATATGAAATATTATGTAAATTTCATTTCCAAAAAAGAGACATACATTTTACAGACTAAATAAGTATTTTCCATGAATAAACTGAATAAAATATCAAAAGCTACAAATCAAATGTGCTTCCTAAAAGAGCTGAGAATGTAATCAGTTGGGTTTTTTTAATTTTTATTTTTTAAACATGAATGAAGCATTGGCAATGTGAACAAAATTGTGCCAACAGAGAAAATAACTTCTTATCCCAGAGCTTGTATAATATAACAGAAGTCTTTCACACTGGCAGAAATCAATTTTTGGAGAATTACAGAATCAGACCCAAATTGTATTTGTTTGAATAGTTTAGACGAATACTTTACAAAAATAGCCAGTCTGACAAAACTAACAATTAAACTTCGAACACAGAAGTTCAGTATTTTTTCCAGTCTAATCATGAACAAGTCATTTTTTCCTCAGCAATGTAATAAGTTTTACTTAGTCAGTGTCAGAAGATGCAAAGAAACTGCAGCTGTGAGAGAAAGTTACTTACAAGCTACTGGCACTCAAGTACTTTATTTCTTTAGCTATGTATTTGTGGAATTTTTGTGAACTAACACAAAACTCGGCAGAACAGCACAATGTATGGCTATTTGTTCAGACTGCTTCTACAGACAGCTAGTAAAAAACATGCATACATATGGATTGATACAAGGGGTTTAAAAATCCCGTTGAGCAGCTTGAAAAGATGTGTAAGTCTGAAGAGCCCTATGAAAACTCAGTAACTGCTCTGAATCTTAAAAACTGCCCATGCTGATCTTTCTCTATCAAAATGATTGTCCAGACTTTCAAAGGAACATCGTTTGTTCAACAGCGACTGAACAACCTCTCTCACCAAGTATCAGGATGAGATTCAACACATGCATACTTTGTTCAGGGATGACCAAGTATCACCTTTCTACTTCTGTTGCAACAGACGAAATATCAGAAACTTATTTTACTGAATCATCCTGAGAGAGTAAGAGAATGGGTTCTCAAATTCTCTAATAAAGTAGAATCAGTTAGCTGACAACCTAGACACAAAGCTGAAAGCAAAACACATTTATCTCTACATTTATGAACTGTAAATACCAGGTGACTGACTTAGAGATCACCTTGTCTCTAACCAGCCCAAATTCATTTAACTAAACTAATTTTGCCAGGAAGGAAATACAATTTAACTAAGAAAGCTCAAAAATCAAGTAAAAAAGCTATCATCACCAAAATATCATGTAAAACTATACTTGCTAGATACAAGTACTTGCTATATAAAGTTCTTTTAATTCTTGTATACTTCTTAAAACTCAAAGACGAGTACTCAACTTTAAAAAGTTAATGGGGATTTCTAGGTTTGGGGTCTTGACACACTCAAGTGAACTTGGGGGTTTTTTCCCACTCTGTCACATGGATATAAAAATGGAGTTTTTCTCTTCATAATAAAGTGTGCAGGTGTCATAATTACAATGACATAGACCATAAGGTAGGTTTTAAATTTTTAAAACCTAATATAGGCTTGTTGAAGGTGCTTTAGATCATGGAGGTTTGTTTGTTTTGTGTTTTTCTGAAGGAAAGATTGATTGTCTCCTTTTAGACCTGGAAAACACATTTGAAAGAAAAAAACAATATGGAGAGGAAGGATTCAAATGCACTGCACAGTCTTTTCAATAATGTCTTAAATGTAACAGTCCCCAAAGTGCTACCTATACTAACACAAAAGCAAGCAGGGCTCAAGAAAAAGCAGCAGCATCTACACCAGACTGCCAAGTTATCTATCAATTCCATTGATACAAAAGCCTTTCACCAGCGCTAAGCTACCAAATGTACTACATCATCAGTGTATGTGTTCAGAAAAACTTGAGTAACAATTTCATTGAACCCCAGACAAGAAGGAAGCTATGAAATGGCTAACCACTGCCTGAGTTTCTTTGGCTTTCAACATTCTACTGGTAAAGTCAAATCATCCTAAAGAACTTTTTTTATTTATAATTTTGGAGCCAAGGGGCAATAACTTTAATACATTTTAAGATGAAACTTCACAACAATATCGGTAAACAATAGGAAAACTTTTAAATGAACATGTTTTACAATCTTTTCTGTTGACTTTCTAGTGTTCTTTTACTTCCAGAGTTAATTTCATCTAAAAGGCGAACAAACATAAAATTCTGATCAAAGGAACACTTAGAAGGACTTCAAATGACATTTTGTAACATACAGAAATCAACAGTAGTCTCTACACATAACAAGGTGTCAGAAAGGACAAGGGACACAAGAAGAGCAGGAAGGAAGAGGGCATGAACAACTATGTATCTGGAAAGAATATGCTTGATTTCCGTAAAGTGAAGCATCAGCAACTACATCAAATTCCTCTCCCAGATCCAAACCATCAAGACAAAGTTTGGCAGGACAGCTTACCAAGGTTGCAGCTTTCCACTCAAAGGAGTAACCCATCCAAAGGCCTTCTGCATACAAGTATCTCAGTGACAAGACATCTGCTATCCTTAACTCTACATTCCCTCCTCCTTTTAGGTAATACTTCCTCTCCCCTTTTTTCTTTTTTCTTTTTTTTTTTTTTTCTTCCCAAGGAAAGTTAAGAAGTGTTACTTCTGAATGTGAATTGACTTCAAATGCATACCAACATCAAAGAACTGGAGAACACTTCACTGCAGGAAAACCTTTGAAAGAAATGCTCCGTTTTTACACTGATAAGAATAGAAATTTCAACAACAAGCTGCTAAAACTGCTGAAGAGACACAGCTCCCACAAAATGACTTCTTGCAGTTGCACCCTCTTCTACCACAATGATGCATAAAAAGAGGAGTTCTGAAATATCCACTTTGGAATTCAGAGAAGGATTAACAGAGGGACATGAATTCCCACAACATTCAACAAATATGAAGCAGCTTTCAATGAAGCCTGCCTCAAAGGCCATACAAACTAGTCATCTTCCCTACTGCCAGAAAAACAACAAACTGTTAGCTCCTCGTGGACAACTCTGCATGCTTCACTTTTGTAAGATCTCTATTCTGCCGCAACTCTAAAATCCTCCAAAAAACACAGCAACACCTCACCAAGAAAAACATTCATCCATAAAACCACATGGGAACCCCCCATTCTAGGGAAGGGAATGGTATCAAATGTCTGACCTTTTACAAGCTTTACTGTAAGGAAAATAAAGGACAGAAATTACTCTTAACAAGGACTGAAAATAATATTGCCAGTGAGTGAAAGCTAAACGAGCATTAAGGGCAGGCAGAACGCACATATCCCATTTATATACTTAGGAATGAGTTCAAATGTTCCAAACTCCTGTGAAGAGTTGATAAATGCAATCTGTACATTCTGTACAACCAAGATTTAGCAGAAGACACAATTCCAAGGAAGAATATATTAAAAAAATACAGGGCCAACTACAAAACTGACAAAAGAAAGTTTGATCTTGGTTCACAAGTAAGAGTTGAGCAGACCAGATTCCGGCAGCTCCTGAAACCTTTCTTATTGTAAGAAAATTAAGGCGTGATTGCCATGCAGCCATTAGGTAAGCACCTGTAACAATACTCAACCTGAACAACTTGAAGAGCCCTGATTTTGGTGCAGCTAAATACCAATACAAAATGCCTCGAGTTTGTACATCATGATTAATCAGAAAGCTTTATTTCTGACCAGAGATCTCATTTTTGGGTTTTGTTTCTTAGCTAAAAAATTATCTAATCCCATCTTAACTCCCAACAGCTACATGTTGCTAGATAACAAAACAAATACAGTGCAAGATTTCTGGAACTCTATACCACCTTCTGTACACTGCTTTCTTGTAGAGGAGGAGGTAGGGGGATGAAGAAGGGGAAGGAAATACATTCTGATTGCTTCTATTTCTCCCACAAACATTCAATCTACAAAATTATTACATGACTTAACAAATACACTTTGGTTCCAATTCTTCTTTTTTTTTAGCTTATTTACTTGTTCCATCATTCTAAAGATCAGCACTTGAGCATCCATTTTCTGTAACTTACTTTCAGAGAAACATTTATAAGATGACTGAAAAAGATCAACATCTCATCAAAATGTCAAATTAAGGGTACACGTGTAACTACATTTTAGCTCTGATCTGTTACCAACAGAAAAGATGTTATAAAATGTATCTTTTCAAACTCTGGACTTCGATGTTTGAAAAAAATGATTAATACAAGTGAACAATAATTCACTTCCAGTGAACTAGAAATTCTTCTATTACAGAAGAACTGAATGAGTTCAGCTTTTCTTTTAAATGACATTAATAATTCATAACATCTCCACATGGAAGTATCACTTAACTTGTGAAGGTATTTACACCTATTTGCAATTCATTTTTGTCTCAGGAATGCACAGCCTTCTTGAAAGGGGTTTCTACAGGAGTTTATTTCATTAAAATAGGTTCCAAAGTTCAGCACGTAACAGTTCACTGTTACAAAGGAAGAGAAAGGTTTTCTGATCCCACTCTCACCTTTCTCAGAGTGCTTAGCTTGTCAGACCTTCTGTCTGCCCACTCAAACTGCTGAACAGTAGCAACAAAAAACAAGTGGAGAGTCTTCTGCTGTTTTAGTGAGCTACATTAGTTCTGTGAAGGAACGTGAAAAGATGGACAGCAACAGGCACAAGAGACAGATGCAGAACAGAGAAACAAGAGCTTATAGTCTCAGGGAACAGGATACTAACTTCTGTTTTGGAAGAATTAAAACACATGCACACTATCAGCAACCACCAGTGCTTAGTCCTTCAAGACAAAACTGCTTGGGTTGACCTTGAAATATTGCATTTTTATACCTTCTCTATTACAAAAATCCTTATCCTCCACTACCTGTGGTTGTCCCAAGTTTTTAAACCTCAACAACATTTTAAAATCTATTTTCCTTACTGATTATTGTAAGCAAAATCATCTGAATGCCTAAATCACTAGTTTTTCAGCTGCTGTTTGACTCCCTCAAATAATTCAGAATGTTCTATTTGCACGGAGTACTCATATTGGTTCTTTTGTCATTTATAGATTTTCTGCACTTTGTGTCACCAAAGACTGTAAATCCTGAGCTGTCACATCACAACTAACATCCTGAATGGGAAGCTGTGCATAGCTCTTGCTAGTCCCAAATAAGAGGCCAGATCTGCTTGGCCTCTTATTTGGGACTAGTAGCTATTAGCAATATAACCATAATAATAATTGCAGAATGAAAGATGACCACAGTCCACAAGTTTCAAACTCAAATCCTAATTTATCTTATTTTATAAGAACAGCACTTGCTCAGGCATTCATCTAGCTAGCATTTTAAACAGTATAACCCACAGCAGAAAAATTCAATGCAGCAACAGTGTTCCTGCAGTAACAGTAATAAAAGGATACAGGCAAGAGATAGTTTCTAGGGAGAGATAGGACACTGCTGCCAGCATTATTCATACACGTACAGATCTAAGCACAACACTTTTTCTTAAGAATCAGTCCTTGATTCAATTACTTAAATACTCAAAAGCCTCACTTAAATACAGGAATAATGGTCATAATTTTAACTGTCGGTGGTAAAAAGACTCAAGAATCAATGATAAAAATGCCATCCAAAGCTTCTATGAGGTGCAAGACTACCAACTCTTATCCAGAATGAGCTACTCCTTTGATATTTAAGAGTAAAATACACTGCTTCTGTTATTTGCAGAGTTTAATATTAATTGTTAGTAATGGATATGCAGTGCCGAACACTTGAGTAGCACTTTTTAACTTCAAAAATGGTGCAAGATTAACTAAATCAATGCAACTATGTATTGTCAGTGCTCACCTTCATTCATTCCTATAAAAATTACAAGTTTAAAGTATGTATTATGTTACATACTGTGAAATGCTCCACTGTCTGTAAGATAACTTAAAGATACCTGTCAAATATATAATCACGAAATAGGCGAGCAGAATGGCAAACAGAAGGAATCCATTCAATTTTCCTGTCTCAGTCAGCTTAACATCGTAGATCATCTTTAACTGCATATGGTCTACCAGCACACAAAACAGGGTACGGGTGAACAGCACATATATACGACTTTCACAACAAAGTATCCAGATAACCTTCTAGAAACTGTTACAAAGTCAAAGTACTAGTAATCTTGTACTAATCCGGGATCCAAAGCCAAGAAAAAGAGTATTTCAAAGCACCTTTTTGCTTCTGCATCTCTCACAGTAATAGCTATAGAATAGAAATCGTGCCAGTTGTGAATGGGATAGAGTTCATTTACTTCACCTAGTTGGTGTGGGGCTGTGTTTTGGATTTGTGCTGAAAACAGCGTTGATAACAAAGGAATGTTTTCATTTTTGCTGAGCAGCTCTCATACAGGGCCAAGGCCTTTTCTGCTTCTCGCTCCACCAGCGTGCGTGCTGGAGGTGCACCAGAACCTGGGAAGGGACACAGCCAGGACAGGTGACCCTAAGTGACCAAAGATATCCCATGCCAATATGGCATCACGCCAGTATCTAAAAGTCAGAGAAGAAGAAGAAAGGGGGGATGTTCAGAGTGATAGCGTTTGTCTTCCCAACTAACAGTTACGTGTGATGGAGCCCTGCATTCCTGGGGATGCCTGAACACCTGCCTGCCCATGGGAAGTGGTGAATGAATGCCTTGTTTTGCTTTGCTTGCATGCACAATTTCTGCTTTACCTATTAAACGGTCTTTATGTTAACCCTCAATTTTTTTTTTCACTTTTCTAATTCTCTCCCTCATCCCGTAAGAGAGGAGAATGCGCAAGTGACTGTGTGGGGGTGAGCTGCTGGCTGGGGTTCTGAGTTTATCTTCTTTCACAGTGAAAAGTCAAAGATTAAATGTGTACTTTGAGATGGAAAAAGACAGTTGCAAACTGGGCAGCCTTACAAAATTCTGCATCTTGCAGAGTAGTTTTTAGGTATACCTGAGGTGGTGTGTTTGTCATTTTGATTTTTTAATAATTAACTAATCCCAGTAGACAAGCTTAATACTATGGATGTGTTGGTTGTGTTAATGTACAGTAAAAGCATTACTCTTTTTTCAATAATATATATGATGTGTTACTGTAAGGTTAAAAAAATATGAGGGAATTAAATCAGCAATTCCATTATAATCTTGAGAATTGAGACAAAAAGTTCCTACTTTTCCTCTTACTAAAATAAAAGAAAATATAAATTAAAATGAGCTTATATGCTTATGTATTTTTTCTTGACCTCCACGAGATCATTTTGCTGTGCCATCTTATATATGCCAGCTCCAGTAAATTTCATGCGGTTGATTATCAGGATGACAGTTGTATACACAGAAAACATCACAAGTTAACAGAGAATTTTAGAGAGCAACAAGTCAAACAAGATTGTCACCTTTCCTCTTAAACCTGCAGATAAATATATCTATTACTCAATGTACTCAGAGAGAGTAGCTTTCTAATGGAATTCTCTTTACACAGTCACACACCGTCAGTATTCCCAAACAGTCAGACTTTCAACAGAATCTGACATGAAGAGATGTATTAAAAAAGAAAAATCTACACTCCTACAAAAGTCAGTAGAGAACAGGTGCCCAGAAAGATAAATGCTATTCATTGGCAACAACAGTAAACACTGAAGGATGAAGACATCTCCCTTTTTGAACCCATGGAACCCACACAAAAATTCAGTTTTAGGAAACAGGAACTGGGTTCTGCATCTTAGATTTTAGTGTATCTATACACTGAGATACACATGGTTTATATTTACTGACCAGCTTTTAGAGGTGTTTTAGAGGCATGCTTCTTCCCCTCTGACTGAACAGTATTTGGAGTAAGTTAACATGGATAAGAATCACCATTAGCATCTATACCACACAGTTAATATTCTAACAATATTTATCTAGTATTACTTCAATTACTAAAATTGAAGTAATTACAAAGTAGTTGCAAACCACTTTTCTTCTACTTATCTTTAGCATTCTTACAATTTTGCTTCATACATCAAGAGCAGCTGAAAGGATTAAACAGTCAAATATATTAAACTGATTAACAAAACTCACAAACTTAATAAAAATGCAATGCACTGACATTAGTTTGGAGCTTTTTTCCCTAAAAAGTTATATAAAACCCCCAGTGTTCAAGTAGTATCACTTAGTTTATGAAATGAGGCAATTAATAGAGGAATGACACAATTAGAATCATCTTTAAAACACTCTATACAGCACTACAAAGTGACTCCTTGGGACTACATCAGATTTTTTTTGGTTGTTTTTTAAGACAAAAAAGAAACCATTGCTTATGAAGCTGAATGGTAACCCAAAAACCTGCAATCTGATCCCATTTTGACCACAGAATCTTATGTGATGCATAGCGGGTCCATTTTACCTTTTCACAGTCAGTTGTTCAGACAGTGAGGAAATGCCCCGGGAACATTTGATCCGAGTGTTTACAACTGGCCTCGTAAGGGCTCACACAGCGCATCCAATTCATTCAAAAGCATCAAGCACCTTTCTCCCAAATGACGTTCACTGCCCTGACACATGAGCACAGGCTCCTTCACAACACACTGGCAAAGTCTGGGCAGTTCCAAATGCAGCTGCAAACCAACACACAGCCTGTGGAAACTTTCAGTGCACGGAGACATGGTTTAAGTTTTCCCTTCCCAAGGGCCTAACAACCAAACTCCCAGCTACAGCGGAACACGCGGAGTGTGGCGCGCTGCCACGACCTCTTTGTAAGCGTTCAAGTTCCTACCCACACGATCAGAAAAGCTGTAACGTTTCTTTAAGAACAAGACAAGCAGCAAAAAGGTGCCCATAACGCCTTAGTAGCTCAGTGTTTAGGACACTTATCCTGGCTCCTGCATTTTAGGTTCTCCTCTGATGCTCTCCAACTTCTGTGACAGTGACATGAGGCTCCTTGTAACTATTTTGTTCTTTTTGTCTCTTCAATCACAACTTCTTAGACATCTGCAGTCTTCAGTCACGAGCCCATTTTTGTTTTATTTACATTCTATGAGCCACTACAGCAGAGTGTTTTAAATTTTCCCTTCCTGCTCAGCTCAGACCAAAGCACTTTAGTAGAAAAGGCACCTGTGTAATTCAGCTGCCATACAGTAGTTACTTACTACATAATATATTTACATTTTTCAGAAGTCATAAACATATAAAGCTAGCAATGTTGCCTAATTTTCATGTTAGTGGCAAAAAAAGACTTCTATTATACAAAGGTCAATTCCAGATACGTTTAGTTCCTTTAGTCCTTCCAAATATAAGACTACCAGTAACATCAAAGCAAGGCATTCTTCCACAGCCTCATGGTGGCCTAAGTTTTCCCAAGAAAGCCTGAAGTAAACACCTGGGCCCTGCAAAAAAAGGGATATTATAATGGAATGTCAAGCAACATACTACCAATCCTATTTATGAGGGACATTGCCTCATCACTAATCATTTCTAAACAGCATCTCTGCCACAGAAACTAACAATGCTTAGGCAGCAGTAATCAGAATGTAATGAAGCTATTTATTCTGTAGCTTCGACATCATCATGAAAATTAAATCACACCAAAGGTTTGGTTAGATTTGTTCAGGGTTTTTTTTATTATTATGCCCTTACATGTATGTTACCAATTTTGTTGGCAGAGTGCCCAGAAAAGACTAAACACATACTATGAAAGGAAACACAGGCTTTCAGCTAAGTCTGTTTGTAAAAATGACAGTTACCTATATTAACATTTTCAGACCAACCTCTTCTTACTGCAGTGTAATATTTCACACGCACAAATGGATAGCTTTTGAGGTCTGAGCAACAAAAGTGGTTCCAAACCACAACTCATACAGCTACTGCTTGGCAAAACAGAAAGCTTTAATGATGCCTACAGATCAGATTATCCAAATTTCCAAAGAACAAAGATGAAAGATAAAGTAGAAATGACAGTGGCCTTGAGGGGGATGTGGGTGCCACACACACACACAAACACTACTGTATCTGTGAAGAAAGATATAAATATTTGCTGTAATATGACAAAAATCTAGATTCTCAAGGGATTTACAAAAGAGGAAACAAGGAAAGTCTAAAAAACTACCCTACTCCTCCAAGATACTTAATACAGTATATCAAATATACAGCATAAGCTGAAAAAAAAGCTGACACCACTGACTTAACACACTCAGTTTAAAAGTCCCTCTAAGCATACCCTGAAGATTTCACAGTTATCATGAACTGGGAAGCACAGTATCTTCAGCCAAAGTCATTCAAGAAAAACAAAAAATAAAACCCAAAATAAAACAAAAAACCATAAACTCCCCCAACTTACAAATTTTGTCAATATGAGTAAAAATCCATGCAAGTACTTTGATAAAACCTTTTTTGACCTGAAATATGACAGTATTGAAAAACTAAAAAAAAATATGGTGAATATTAGTAAGGGTTTACCTTGCAGCTACTTCTGTAGTCTGTAATTCAAAATTGGTTTTTTCTACCAATGTGTTACTAAGTAAAAAAAAGTCTGCCAAGGCCCCATGCTTTTATTATTTTAGCCCTCAATTTAGATTTAGAGGTACAACTGCATCACAGTGCACACTCTTTTCTGCATTACCACATAAAGACAGAATGATTCACCTACACCATTAAACAAGTCTAAAGATACTTTTTAGAAGATTATCCAAGAAGAACTGGAGATCCACATCCATCCAAAATGGAAGGCATCTTAAAATCCAAATCAAATATTAAGGAGACTAAGAGTCTAAAGACTGACATTTGCTATCGATTTCCTGTTTCTATAAATATAGCTCCTTTGTATAATACATATTTGGTCCAAAGATTCTTTGGTTCCAATTTTTATGTAACGCTTTTTAATAATGTAAAACTAAGTTTACTCACATCCACACAAAATCCTATTAAGCTATTTGTGCAGGATGTGTGCTAGTGAGCAGTTTTGCATGTATTCTTAAAGGCCTAAAAAAGTGCCAAAGCATATTTGCATTATTGTGTTTATCATCACCCTCTGTTGAATTTAGATGACAAATCTCCCACACACAACTGTTAATTCAGCAGTAATAAAAACCTAAAATAGTAATCATCATAGATTTAAAATTATTTTTAATAATATGTGAAGTCAAACCATAAAAAGAATATACCAACATTAGAAATTAGCAGTTATGTTCTTTGTACCCTCACAGGGTACAAAGATTTCCCAGGTGAGTAACAAGGTATTTTGCCAGCACAGTGGGCTTGATCACCAGTACCAGAAAAATGTGTCAAGAGATGTCAATTCTTTGATGAGAGAAAGACGTAACAGGTTGGAACATAAGGAATTAGATGCACATGTTTAGCCATACAGTTGCTAAAATGTCTGCTGCTGGTTTTCTTTCCCATGCAGTCACAAAGGGTGAAAGAAGAAAAACTCTAACAGAAAATTAAGGCAAAGGAAGTTGCATGAACAGCCTTCCCAATAGATTTGTTTCAGTGTGTATCTCAAAACTGAATACAAACAGAAATAGGAAAGTGCATATACAAATGCACCTGAAGAGGTTTCCTCACTGGATGCCAGTACCTATGGTTTATCGCATGTTATTTATTATTCGGTGCTTCAGAACAAGATTTTCTTCACACTTTTTGGCAAAAACTAAATTTATCAGAAAGTGCTACTTTTAAGCAGATGTGCCACATAATTAGCAACGACAAATCCACTTACTTTTTTCTCCTTCTCATGATGTTTATCCTGAGAGTGAGAGGAAGAATCACTTAAACTTTGATCATATGACCTATTAGATCCCCGTTTGCTCTTTTTCTAAAAAGAGAAAATATATTTATGGACAGAGATAAGGAACCATTTGAATAAATAAAAAGTATAAAGCATTTCAACTGACAAGATGCCTTATTGCTCGAGGAAAAAAACTTCAGTGCTTCAGTTACTGGAAAAGTGGCTAATTACTAAAATTCACAAGACGACTGAATATACACCAGGAAAAAAGTCTATCCCTGTATCTACTTTTACACCTCCCACGAATTTGCAAGATATGCTTTCCACAGAGAAATGAAATATGCCACTTTTTAAAGGTTAAAAGATGCTAGACACATTTTCAAGTTTTCAAAATATAAAACAATAAAGATGCTGCTCAAATCAGTATCACATGAAGGCACAGTGATGCCCTGACACATGCTTGAAATGCATTGTAAGGTGACTTCATGACTTATTTATTATTCAAGCGATCTGTCTGCTATATTTTCATTAAAATGGATTAAAAACCAGGATACAGGATGCTACAGTCATGTCTGTGATTAGAAGTGGCAGATATAATTGCCTGTATTTCTGAGAGCTTAGTTCAGGACTGCAAATACTTTATGCTAGGCCAGTGTTCTAAATGTTGGTTTTCTAGTAACTGAGGAAGCATTTAAAGACACTTCAGGCCACTGTTCCATCAACCACTTTTCAGTGGAACAGTAGATATACAACACCCACCATCTTCAGCAGTAAATACTAAGCACCTCTATTTACCAGGCATTAACAGTCACAATAATCCTAAAGGAAAACTAAAACACTTAAAACAATCTCGCCAGTCTTTACTGCTCTTACCACTATAGCTTCATAGCAGAAAACTAACTAATTATATGTCAAATATAGTTATGTCTTTATCATTAAACTTGTTTTTTAAATAAACATACCTGTTCTCAATCATAGCAGCACTGCAACATTTAAATCAAACGCATAACAGCGTAAGGGTTTGCCTTCACAGCTAAGTAACAGACCGTTTTTGCTCTTTTTGTATATACTCAGCTCAAGACAGTAAAAAAAAAGAAAATCTTAGCTTAGTAATGGCCTAGAAAGCCTTGACTTATCTTCATTATGAAGCAAATTCATCAGCATTCACAAGAGCACAAAACTAACCTCACCAAGCTTATCTTCTAGAAACCAAAATGGTTGACTGGTCCTGTGTTTTAACCTCACTGCAACCTAAAAGTCACACCAACTATTCAACTTTTTTAGCAGTGAAAAGAAGTAATCTGCAAGTTTAACTACACTTACAACAGTATCTGAACATAAAGTCTGTATATTTTAGTATTAATAAATAACGGGTTTTAAACATTGGTAAGCCCCTCAAGTCCACACACTCGCACATGTACACAGAAACAGATATCTGGAACAGTCAAACTGGTAAGAAGTGAAAGGAGAGACTCCAGAGGTCTGATCCAAAACCTACTGCATTAACTGAGAAATTTCAATGTTTTTAATTTACTTGTTTGTTTTTTAAAAATCAAACCTCATGTAACTTCCTTAAGGTTGTGTTTCAGAGAACTTACAAGCAGGGAATACTCACTGGCTACACAGTGAGAGATAGAACAAAAGAGCAAAAGAGTAACAGAAGCAGAAAGAAATTGAGTGCTTCTTTATTCTCTAGAAGTAGTATTTTCTAGTTTATTCCAGAATGGACTGAATTCCTAGAAGGCACCTAAACAAATAGCAAGAGAAAACATTCCAGGAACTCAATGAAAAAAAAACCACTAAATGTGCACGCTATTTCTGGCAGAGGGGGAAAACCCACACATCTATAAAGTAACCACTTATAAAAACATTTCCAGCCAGTACTTCTGTAACTGTGATTAAAACATTGTTTTAATGAAATACAACCTACTTTTTGAACTACATGAAAATATTATTTCTAGTGCTAACGGCAATTCAGAGTAAAAAAATAAGTCAGTAACATTTATTTATAGAATTTAATAAATACATACCAGTTTATTAAAATGGTATTTACAGTAGCCACAGTATTGGACGTTATCTGCACCATTGCCTTCCTCTTCACAAAGAAGTCCTGCAAACTGTGCACTAAAAATAAACCAAACAACATTCAAGGAAAGCCATTTTACACCAGTTTGTACCACAATATCACAGCTGATAACATATGGATGCTTATATCTGCAATTAATAAGAGATTTCCACACAAATTACTTCCAGTGGCATATGAGCACATAACCAACCTTTGTAGCCCAGAGAAAAACATGTATAATTCATACTTTGGCCTGTTGCCTTTTTTCAGAGTCTTTAAGCCACTCACACAAGCTTACAGTTTGCAAATCTACATTTACTATTCAGCTACTTGCACAAATAAATAAAGCAATCTACAATGACTCTTAGCTCAAATTCAAGCCAAAAATTATCTAAGAAGGAACAGTTTTTAACAAAACTATACTATAGCTCCAAAGAAGAGATTTTTCAGAACTTGCATACATCCTTCTCTGATTTACCATTAAAATTACTGGGGGTTTTTTAATCTAACTTGAATTACATAGTAAATCAAACTGTATTTATTAGTTTAAAATACTGTGGCAGGCTAATTTCTTTTAAAAAGATCAACACTTACAAGTTGCACTGCCTGGGCTAATTGTTACCTTATGTTGGTTTTTTCAAAGCCATTTTGTTTTTCACTATTTGTAATGTTGATGTATTTTCTTTATCAAAATCAACTTAGATATTGACAAACCAAATATTGTTACATTTTCCATATAATTTTCATTCACATATATTGGGTTTAGGAGTCTTCCTTTTGTTTCTTTCTCTTAGGGAATTTTGTCCCCTACGTTGCTAGGAGAAAATAACGACCGGGTCCTTAAGAGAGACAAAAGTTGCCAAGCTCAGGGAGGAGGGCATCTGGCTGCATTTCCCGTATCTGAGGGTTTCTCTCAGATGGGCAGAGATACCCGAGAACTGGGCTGGGAGAAAGGGGGCTGGGGCAGCTGCTAGCTAGCTCCCTGGTGCTCTCAGCATTGGGAGCGGAGAGAGGCTGCACTGCTGTGGGGTCACTGCTCTGAGCACTGCGGGGTTCTGCCTCCTGCTGCCTCTCTTCAACCGCGAGTGGACTCTGCTTGTAAGAGCGGCCATTGCACTGGGACCTTACTAACACCCTACCTCACCAAACAGGGAACCCTTCGCCATCTGCTGGAGTGCCCCAGGGGAAACCCTGGGATCCCAGAGCCCCTTCCCTCCCCCAAGGGAGTCTCTCTCTGTCCTGTTCTGGAGCTGGGCAGCTGCTGCCCGGCTGCCCGCAGTTTTCTCTGCCGCTACTCTGGGTTTTTGCTACACCGTAGCCCCGCAGCCCCTGCTGGCTGGGACATCCCAGGGTTACAGCCACAGCTGCAGAGTTTCTGATACATCTCATCTACCACTCTGGGATTGTGCTCATCTCTGCTGTTCCAGCTTGCTGCTTCCGAGGTCCCTGCTACAACTCATTTTGCGATCCAGCGGGGCACCGGGATTGCCTGCCCCTGGGGGTTTGTAAAGTAAGCCTTTTTTCCATCCCTTCCCGTCTCGGTCACGCCGCCATGACCGCGTGCTCCCCGAGCTCGCGCCGGAGCGCCCCCTGCAGCCTCAGGGGAAGCATCGCAGCTGCCCTGCCCCCCGGGAGCCAGCAGCGCCCCTGCCGGCTGTGACCGGAACTGCGCCCAAGGGGAAATGGCTTAAAGAGTGAGAAGAGACTGCTCATTGGGTGTTCTGGCTGCGGTTTTTTCTTTTTGTCTGTTGCTGCTGCCACCGCTGTTTCTCGTTTGCCTTGCTATACGCATACATACTAGTACAGAACTGTTATTCCTTTTCCTATATCTATGCCTGAAAGACTCTTAATTTCAAAGTTGTAATAATTTGGAGGGAGTGGGGTCATATTCTCCATTCCAAGGGAGGTTCCCACCTTCCTTGATACCTGTCTTTCAAACCAAGACACCATAATAATGCAATGTTACAGTCAAAATGATACACAGGAGTACTTAATTGAAAGAAGACTATATAACGTGGTTAATTTTCACTGCTTTTTAAAAATATTTTCTTGGAAAACCCAGAAATACTAAATACATGCACATCTACAGCTGATACCAACTAGAAAAAAATAATTAAGAGGATATCTTTAAGCAAAGATTTATTGTTCTAAGCTTCTCTTACAAAAAACATGCACTCAAACTCATTCTTCATTAGACAATAGTTTTGATAACCCCAATTTGATACACCCTGCCCTGGATTTCTGCTTTCTGTAGTCTTCACATTTTTCTTCCATTTTTTTTAAATATTACAGAAGCCTCTAATTATCTCCAGTCATACTACTCTCCAGCTAGATATCATTTTGTAGTATAGACCACATTTTTAAACCAAAACATTCTAAAAAGTGGCAAGATAGGTGTTTTAATTTTGAATGTAAGTCTCATGCTCTTCACAGCATTCACTGAAAACAGGGTTTTGGAATAAAGTAAAAAGATGAAAAGGACTCTTGTATGTATCCAAGTGTTTGAAAGGAAAGAGACCTTTTCATACAAGCACTTGGATGTATACATTTTTTCACATCTGTAAGTAATCCCTTTACATGGTAGGCACGCTTTGAGGAACACAATCCATTTTCACCATAAAAAGAAACTTGACATTGACAACATCCAACAAAAAATTAGATGCTTATGAAAGAATAAAACCTGCAATGTAGTCAAGCAATTAAAATAAAAAAATAAATGAAGATTTACCAAGATATCAGCACCAAAAGAATGGAATTAAACCCTTTAAGATCTCCACAAGACATACAAAATATCACTTGGGTACACTGAAGAAAATACATTTAAGCGATTAAAGCTGATGTGCAAATACCATTTCCCTGACTAAACTGGTCATGAAGCAGCATACT
The DNA here is from genome assembly GCA_013398955.1 of Callaeas wilsoni. Taxonomy (NCBI): domain Eukaryota; kingdom Metazoa; phylum Chordata; class Aves; order Passeriformes; family Callaeidae; genus Callaeas; species Callaeas wilsoni. The sequence continues at coordinate 21,834 of VWPU01008989.1, forward strand.
GGGGCACTCATAAAACAGACAGGTAAATCCACAGATTATGTAGCTAGATAGCCTATATAAATCTGCTATCTACAGTAAAATAACTCCAGCTGAAATTGAAAAAACAAATAACGCCTGTAAATTTTGGAGTGGAACTCTTTTTGCTTCCTTTTACCTCTTGACATGTGGTTTAAACTAATTATCCAGCCTACTTTAGAAGTCCATAAAGTGAAACAAGCATCTCCTGAATGCAAGGAAAACCAAGTATCTTAAAGTAGAATGAATCAGATGGTGGAGGACACCGGTTTTTTTCTCCAACAGTAACACATGAAATCTGAATAGATCAGGATGATCTGTACCATTTAGATAAAACCAGTGAAGTGAGTTACTCCCAAGTTTTTGGAAATCTGTACTGGAATGGGTGAGTCTACTGCATTTTTACATACAGCTCAGTAATTTTCCCACTGATTCACCAAAAGTAAACATCAAAATCAGTTAGCAGGCAATGCTAACAATGTCTTCACACTCCCATATCCTATTAAATATAGTCTAAGAAAAATAATCTAAGACCAAGGAAAAAACCCAAACTCCGCTATACTTACTCACAGGAGCACACACCATTTAATACCACCCAAGGGAGTATTATCAGACAGGTTTTGCAGCTCACAGCAAAATCTATGCTGCCACTGCCATATTGTTAGTGAACACTACTATAAAAACAAACCACTTTACTGTATTTCTTTACTCAAAGATGTACTAAATAAGGAGTTTATTCATTATACTGTGTGCATTGATTCTTTCTGGAACATCAGACATATCAAATAATAAAGTATACTTACCACGTTACATGAAAAGCTTGTCGACATCCATGTTTATTACATGTCATACAAGCACCAGTGGCTGCTTTACTTTCTCTGCCTTGTTCATCACAAATATAGCATGTCTATCAAAGAGAAAATACTTAATTTGATAAGAAGCATACAAATAAATTCTGTGTTACAGGAGATTCTAGGCTGAGAACTACTGCATTTTGCAGCCAAGCCTGTGTAAGAACTTCTTTATGTAAGTTTAATCATGCTTGTTAGCAAAAGGAGATCACCTGGTAGACTCTTGGGATTTGTGAAACACTTCACCAATGTTAAGGCAGTACAAATACTAATTTGCTTACATTTCATACCACTGTCAACTAGCCAAAGGGTTAAACAGCCAAGAGTTAATAGCATTAGGCTTCCTAACTGTCCTTGCTTTCAAGTTTGTGTTTATGTCCTTTTAAGTCTCAATCATTTTCATATTCATTTAACATAACCTGTGTTCGTGGCATTCAGAAACATCAGATTAGACTGAGTGCCTAATGGTACAATACAGCATACGGTATACATATATACCTAAGCAATTACATACAGAAAAACTGCAAACTTAAAATTTTATTTGTACATTCGGTGCAAAGAATTTTCAGAAGTGTCATAGCATGTTTCAATATTCGTATGATGCTCAGCTACTTGTAATTAAATTGGAGTTTAATAGAACTCTGCTTAGTTTGGATTACTACTTCAGCATGACTTGGACAGCCCATAAACATCTTGTAAATTAATCAATCAAGAACCTTCTGTAAAAAAGCTTAAATGACCCATTTCAACCTCCAAAACAAGCTAAAATGAAAACAACCTATTTAGTACCTGGAAATCTTTTCATAGCATTTCTATCAAATTATTTATTTTACTGGGATTCCACGGCAATTTTTAATCTTTTCAAAAACATTCTTAGTAAAACAGAAGGAAAAAATAAGACAAAAAATCCAAATTCTTCCTCGTTATTCAATACTTTTTTCTTTTTTTTAACACGTGGCCAGTGAATATGGATACTCACTCTATCCTCACTACTCCAAGCTCACTATTGTATCAGGCATCACTACAATCTCTCACCAGCATTCCAGGGAGAAACATCAGGCAAAATTAAATCTGTTTTCACTTTTTCCTGTCCTAATTAATGAAACAGCATTTAGAGAGATTCTATGCCATATCACACTCATGTGTAAAATTAAACAATTCAAGAAGAGATTCTTAATGAAAGTATCACCCAGCACTGAGGTGGTTTAAGTGTTTGTTTTTATATGAGAATCTTACTGAGTAATAAACATTAAGGACACTCCTACCTCTGTAGAAACCCCATTATAAGATCTTAAATGAGGAAAGAGAAACTTCTTTACGCAAAAAAATAAAATTGGCTATTTTTTAACTAACTTACAATTTTATCACAACCTCCTTTCAGTGATGCAGAATAATAAATAAAAATAACATCAACCATGGGTAGCACAAAATACAGTGGAAAAAAATGGACCAAGAGACCACTAAAATTTTAAAAAAAGTTATATAATGCAAAACCAGTATCACTTAGACAGGAAAATGAGTGAAATTCTGAGATCAGAACAGCCTTTTACAGAGGTTTTTAAAACAACATTTAATAGGAGATGTCAAGTAACTAAAGCATTTTTGTTAATATGCAAGGCTTGAAGGTAGGAGAGATTCTTGCACAGTTTCCACACTACTTAACAAAGCTAATATATCCTAAAATCATACCCTATAACCTAACATTTGAAAGACCAGAAAGGAGATAATCTTACTTAATTCTTTGCCTTGCTTCTTTTGTACATCAAGGTGGTGAATGCTGATAATTCAGTTGTTTGACAGGGTCTGAGACTGGCTGCTTTTTAGCTTTCCATACCATGACCTGACAAATTTAGATTTTAGGAACGAACAAGGTCATGATCTATCAACCTCATCTGAGTCACTATATTAAGTGTACATAACTTCAAAGTAAGATACCTCTATAAACAGAGAGTTCAATAAACCTCATAAAACTCAATCTCTGGTTACTTTCTGTTTTTTTCAGTTTTGTTTCAAGTTCTTTAAGTTTTTTCCTCACTGAAGCTCAGAAAGAAACGCAATACAAGCATTCCACTTAGGAGAGATGTAGACTCAATTTTTCAATATTTATGCTACATGTAGGGTCTGTGTTTTGGGACCTCTTAAAGCAATTTACAGTAAAATGACTGAAAAATGACTACAAACTACATTATGAACAAGTTTAAATGCAACATGGTGGACTGACTACTCATTTTAAAAAGCTCAAAGTGCTTTCCTACCATAGTCCTGAGAAGTATTAAACCTGTTTCCCAGTATTCCATATGAAACAGAGACAAAGAAGGTGCACCCAAAACAGACAGCAAGTTCTCTATAGCTGAGCTTCTCATATTTGTACCTTCAATTCCAGAAGCCTGAGAACCTTTGTCTTTCTTTCACAAAGGAAGACTTGCATATATTTGCAAATCCATACAAATGCTACACCTCTGAAGTCTCTGAAATGTGGAATTTAAAACTGTGTCCACCACCTACAGCTGCACTCTTCTTCAAAGCTCTTACGGGAAGAGAGTACTCTCCCAAATTCACTGGAAAAGAAGCAAAAGCTTTTGACTCAGCAAGGAAATTTTACTCAAAACCACAACAAATATCTTACTTCCTGTAAAGGCAAAATACATATTTTGCACAGCTGCCTTTATGTTACTGTCAGTATCTTCCCTTCAAAGATTCAAAGTGTAAATCTTCTTTGCAAAAGCAAAGACAGAAGGGAAGACGAGGCAAAAAAAATTTATAAGGCAGAAAGTAATTTCAGAAATAGTTTACTCATAACAGCTACCCAATGGCATTTCCTGATCAAATCAAACTTAGGAATTGTACAGAAATTTCTCATTGTTGCAGCAAATACTGAAAGAGAAGTTTACCAGCTGCATTCGCTAGTAGGCAAATCAAGAAACTCCAAATGCGCTTATCTTTTAATCAGTTCTTAAAAGAAATTCCTAAAAGCAGTAATTATATACAATTATCACATAGTTTCAAATGAATCTAAAAGAGATGAATAAAGCTGACATAAAATAAAAAGATACTATCCATGTATAACTATCCAAGGAATAACAAACACCTATCCCTAAAAAGAAGAGCAACTAATAGTCCACTTCTTTTTTGGAAGCAACTGTGTAAGAAGAGCTTTCCTGATAGCTAACCCATTACTCAAATCATTCAGTGGATTCATTCTGTAATGTGATGCTTTTTATCCCAGAAGCAGGCAAACTTCAGAGAAATAGCAGCCAAATGTCTCTATATGGACAAGCCTCATGCTTTGGTATTCACAGCATTTCTTCTTGCATTTAAGATTACTGTACTTGGTAATATTGCATATTTTGCAGTGTTTAGTAAAGAAACAAGTGCATTGGGAAAAAAACTCAAATATTAAATTAAGTACTATCTCCTGGCAAAACTTCAATGATATTTACTTTAAAGCCTACAGCCCTCACGGTAATTTTCTTTGGCCTCTATCTTCCCCCAATTACATATGCTAGTGTTCTATATGTACCCAGCCATGCATAGAGAATTATTTAGAACTTCACAGGAAATACTATCTTACTTAAAATCTCCTATTCCAACCTGAGCTGATGAACAGAATTAAATTATCACTAAGCCTCTCTAAAATAAGAAACAACTCCAGTTAATTTTTTCCTAATTACATATTTACATTTGTTCTCAATGTGCAACAAATGTTTCAAGAACTGTTTGTCATATCTAGTTGTCAAAAAAACAGCTTTTCTTTCCCATTTTTCTGCAAATTAATAAAATCAGACTGAAAAGCTTTACAAAATTTCTGATCTAAAAACAATACTGTTTAAACAAACACAATTTATCTTGAATAGCAATGGGAGTAGAAGGTGAAATTATTGCAGGCTACATGAAAAGAGAACTAATAGTTTTAGTGGCTTTGCGGGGTACTGCTCAAGAACAGCCTACTTGGGAACCCATGGCGGTTTAGCCACAGCAGTACCAAACTCAGCACCAGCTACAGATTTAGCAGAAGAGTTGAGACTCCCTTGCCAGCCATTACTTCTTAAATTCTGTACTGTTACAACTGTAACTGTGCTGTTGGCACTGAAGTTAGATTGGTTTCAGAAGGTTTGCTGCAGCAACTGCAGTATAGGCATTTCTTGGATTCGCCTGAAATCCACAGCTGCTATCTCCCTGACCCAAAAAGACCAAATAATGACAGCGAAATCTGGGTTCTGTAAAAAGAGAAAACAAGAATAATAATTTGCAGGCTAGGGGTGCGACCCCAAACCTTGACATTTCTGACAGATGTCTCACTGTACTTCAGAATAAACTGTAGTGACCTGATGAAAGTAGTTTTAGGCTGACTGCTAACATGGAAAATAGGCCTCAATCAGAACACCTGCCCAGAGGACAGAAAACTAAGAGCTGAACATCAGGAACTCTCTCTACATGAACTGTATGGCACTAGTAACTATCTAGTGAGAAAAAAATCATAGTAACTGCAGACCAACAAAAATGGAAACTGGAATTTTAGCAGCAATGACAACTGTATTGTCACATATTTAGGACAAAAACTGTTCAAGAAAGAAGCAACTTTAGTTATGATGAAAAGGAATTAAAGACTAAAGACAGAGACCAACAATGGATTTTGTCAACAAGTAATAATAAAAGACACAGAGTACATTTTTTGAAGTTACAAGGATTTACTCATCCAATATCCAATTACCATCAATAGAAATGGTGCAAGATAAAACAAAATTGGAAGTGTTCCATGAAATTTTTGAAGTACATTAAGAGAGAACCACTACCAATTTTAAAAAAATTATGACTGACTACTACTCAAGGAAAAAGAAAACAGATGTTCTGTTTCCTCAGATTTGAGGAGAGAAAGAAAATAAACTCATCTGTTACAGCAAATCTTTACTGCTTTGTGTCCAAGCAGAAAGGTCTTCTTAGTTCTGCACTGCTGCATATTCTTGCCAATGCAGAAGGAAGCCAATAGTGAGATGCCAATAGAGGTGCTCAGGTAGTAATGAGAAAGCTTAAGAAAAACCTAGACTTTGACTCCTGGTTTTTCAGCTACACTGGTAAATAAGATGGACAAAACGTATTGACAGCAACTGGAGAAAGTGAAACAGACAAGGAAAAGACGAAAGAAAAAAAAAAAAGAAAAAATGCTACAAAAATGGAGGGGCAGCCCATAAATCAAAGACGGAAACTTGGAAAGGGGATGGGAGGGGTGTGAGAAGTCACAGAGACAATGTGAACAGGGACTGGTCCCCCTGTAGGAAGAACACAGGAGGTGGTGCGTGCCTTCTTCTTCTTTCTCTTTTATATAACACAGTCTATTCCTACTTTAGTCCAATGCCCACAAACTACCATAAAATAAAGCGAAAAAAAAAGAAACTAGAGGTTAAAAGAACAACACAAAAAATATGTAACACAACTCATCAGAAATTCAGACAGTTTGCATCTGCAGATGAGAACATACAAAGATCGATGTAGTTAAGTGAGGAAAAAGTAACACAAGTGAAATAAGAAAAATGTAACTACCAATAAAGAACACTAACAAGTTACTGGTTTATTGTTCTGCCTTTTAGGGTTTTTTTAATTTAAACTCTCACCACACTTTATAAAACATTCCATCTCACTGACAATTATTTAGGAGCATTTCTCCTATAAGCAAATAATCCACTAAAGTGAATGTTGTTTACAAAGGCAAAAGTCTGCACGCACTTGCCTTAATATATTAGCATACCTTTTTGTCCTAAAAGAAATGTTTATGAATATGTTTATGTTAATATCAACACTTAAAACACTAGGACTTTGTGGTAATTAATAATAACATCTCATATAAGCTGCAATAGTATTTTAACCTATGGAAAATATTTCGGATTCCTTTCAAAATAAACTGTTATTCAAAGATCATGATAATTTTAATTAACAAAACAGTCCCTAATCTGTAAAATACTAATAAGACATGGCAGATAACCTTACAGCTTAATTTAATAATACAACTTTCTTAATTCTTCAATTTACCATAAAGACATTGCAGAAAACTTACAGCATTACTGCACACATTTAGGAATTTTATATGAAGTGCATTCTAAGAAATATAGTTTTATATTATTAAAGCTCGCAAGTTTTAAAATAAATACATTAGATATAAAAGACATATAATTATACCTTATTATAACGATCATGAGGAACAGACTGCAACACGATAGGCTCCATTGTAGAAACATTTGCAAACTGCACCTCGGGAATGTACAGAGCACAAACCACATGAGCCCAACCTACAAAAAGTTATAATTGTATTTAATGTTTTCTAGAAGCTCAAAGGACATTTCAATGTAGTACAATTATAGTACAAAGAACCTTTTACAACAATTCTTTTTCCACAGACTATTTTAACTGTTTAAAATATTAAGGACATAAATTACACTTAATTCATGTTTACATTTCATTTTTGTTATCCAAAGTTTAGATTATCAGTAATACATTTTTTAATATAGTCAGGAATAATTTATATGAGTAATACTCCATTAAATTCAAATACTAATGATTTATACAAACAGTGACACACAAACAGAAAAATGATTATTTTTTAATTTCTTGGATTAACACAGTCATTGCATAAAAACAATGCAAAGTTCTGCAAAAAGGAAGCAGCATCTGACCAAACTGGTGTTCTTACAAGCATACCATCATAAAAGACTTCTATGTATAATTCTTATTTTTAAAATGTCATTCTGATTTGAATAGACTCCTGTTTCTTTCTGTAGAAAGAAATCCCAACACATACACACACCCTCACATCCCCTCTATGAAATCTCTTGCTTTTTCATTTATAAAGTTGTTGGCCAACTCATTTTTTATAGGAATACAAATACCTATATCCAGTCCTATTCTAATTCATTAACTTGGAGTCATCAAGAAATGGTTAGTTACTTACCATACTATGCTTTAACAACATTTTGAGAAAGCCAACATTCTTAATTGTCTGACATTTGGTCGGATGGGGGTGGGGGAAAACACCAAGTCAGAAACAAACGTACTAATTTGAAGCCTTTTTTCAACACAGACATTCTGAGCGCTGTTGGTTTGTTTCAGTGGAGGACCATACGCCATAACTGTAAATTTAGCAGAAGCTGCTATATAGCTAACCCAACATACTGCTATACTGACACTAATAATAGAATTATTAAAAGTATTATCACCTCATCTGAAAGTGAATTTGGTGGAGCTAATCACTTGGTGCGAATTCTGTTCTTCCCCAAGAGGAAAACTAAAGTCTCTTGTCACAAGACTCTAAGTGTACTCTAAAAATAATTCTGCTTTCCTCTTACCCAGGTGTACTTGTATGCAAAACATTAAGGACACAAAATGACAGACTTACATAATTAGATAATCTAGCAGGTTATTAGATTAGGCACCATACACTGTCTCACTGCAGACCTTTCTGAGCTTTCATCTTGGATTGTCTCTTTTCAAGTACTCTACAGAATCTCAAAGTTCTTAATTTCTTCATCGACCAGTATTTTGACTCTTAAACTGAGCTAAACACAAAGCTGTGCTTGCTCACAGTAGTATTGGAATGGTATTTAGAATAAAAAGCACATATGCAATTCCAGGTACTTTTCTTAAAGCACAAATATTCTCCAGTTTCTCCCAATGAATCTGGTGTCCCCCCTCCCCATTTACTAAATTGGTAGTTATAATTTCTGTGGAAAATGAAAAGCGCACAGTTATACACACAACAGTTATAGTCAACATCCACAGTCAACACCACACGTATAATTCTAGTATTTCAATTGCAACTAAATATAGTATCTGTGCTGCTTCATAATTTTATTCACAAATAGTCTTTAGAATTATTCTGTACAGAAAAGGCATGAGACTAATAAAAGTGCAGGGGGAAAAAAACTGCAAACTGCCAACTTGAGCTGCTTTTAAAACCTGTTCCAACAGACCAGTTTAAAATTATCATTAACAGACAGACTGAGGAAAAAAAACCTATAAAACCACAACCTTTTTTGTTTGCTCATCTACTTGAAATATCTTCAGGGAAAGAGTGTTTATAAGGGCTTTTCTAAGAATTGCAAACTGCCTTAAGCCAGAATCATCTTACTAAAGACAAATAAATGTTAACATGGCGTTAATGGTGAGTATTTATCTTTAAATCTTCTCTCAAAAAATTAACTCCAATAGAAACACCATTCATCTAATAAAGCCATTAAAACAATAAAAAAGTGACACTGAAATTTTGAAAAAAATAAACCTTCTTCAGTTGGCTACACATAATCAGATGGCAAAAGCTTTTACTTCAGATGTAATTAAGCCTGTACTCCAGTTACACTTACATATAATGAAAAATTATTATGTAAATATACAAAATATACCAGGGACATTAGGGGAAAAAAAGAGTCACTTACTAAGCTAACTGAAGTTTAAGTAGGGAAAGAATTTTTACTATAAGGAACCAGTTTCAGGAGTAACTTTAACTGAACAGTGCTTCAACACTATCCCAAAAAAAGGAGGAAAAAATAAAAAAAATCAAAACACTACATTATATTTCTATTTACAAGTAGCACACATCCAAGACAGCTGTGGGCAGTAGCAGGCTTTCAAGTTTCGTGAGACCAAAACCAGTATCTACATAATGAAACAAATGAAGCACCACAGCACTGAAACACTTTTTGAACATGGGTTAATAAGTGCCCATGGAATTGAGGACACGGGACATTTTCCACTGGTTTCCATCTGGCACCTACAGATCCCAGATAATCTGGCCTTGCTGGAAAGTCACAATCTGTCCAACAATAACTTAACCAGAGGGGTGGCTGCAGCACCCTTATGTTACCAGCCTCAAATGCCTACACCAAAAAAGAAGCCTAAATCCAGCATCGGCTTCCACTTGGACTCAAGGCACCCTGTTCACAAGTTCTTAAATATTCTTTTGTCCAAAGTTTAACTGGTGAAGAAATATGTAATTGTCAGACAGCAATACCCAGCTGACCGGGAAGCATCAAGGAGAGTTCCCTCTCCGAAGAGTAAGGAAGATACTTTTCCATAACAAGTGTGGTTAAGAAGCAGTTGTCTAAAGGTGCTGCGCAGTCTCCACCTTCTGAGAACTCAAGGTCTGTAGACTCCTCCACGAAACTTTTATAGTTAAGGGAGGTCAAGAAGATGCCGTTTTGCCAAATGAGAACCAGACAGTAGGAGGAAAACAGAAAAAAAGCAAACAAGAACCATTTTCCTAAGCATCAAGAGACGAGTCACTATTGCTACAAAGCACAAACATGGAAGTAAGGACACCTACAGCCAAAGTGTGATAGATCTCCTCTGCCTCGCTGATGAGAGAACGATCTACTAACCTATGAACAGTTTTACTTGTAATGCTTTGTGCAACTGAGAGTGCTCCTGACTACATAACAGTGCAAAAACACCTTCCCGATCCTCTGCTGACATTTCCTTCTCTTTTACACAACTACTCGGGCTGAGCATAGAGCTCAGAATCCCAGCAGAATAAAGGACCTATTGCCATGTTCAAAGTTGAATGCTCCTGTCTGCCGCTTCCTACTGGATGATAACTGCCTTCTTTGTCTGCAGGGATAATGAAACAATCTAAAAACATCCATCCAAGCTGTACACAGAAGCCCATATGAGAAGCAAGCATTTAAAAGGATGTGTGGTATTTAAGACGACCTTGAAATACGTATTTTTCCATTTACTCCATCTAAGCCATGAAGTTTGCACTATAAACTTCCTATTCAAATCATTTACTACATTATTCTAGGGCAACTAAAATTTCATCAGCAACTATACACCTTTTCCCTCCTTCTCACCCAGGAATAAAAAAACATCACTAAATCCAGTCCTTTTAAGCTTTACCAATGTTTAAGCATGAAAAATACTGTTGTACACCCATGTTTTAGATTACAAAATAAAAACCTCCAACAGCACTGTTCTACACATTCAAAAACATTTAAAACATTCTCCCTAGGTTCTGTTGCAACTGAAATTATTTTATCAGCTCTCCTCTTCACCCAAATACCACACAGAAATAACAGCAAGATACTCCTATTTTTTCTTAATTGTTCTCCAAATTTAGCCAGGAACTCATGCCATTTTTAAGATCACTTTTGTTCCAAATGAGTTCATTAAACCCATCTCTATAAAACATATCACTTACTCTTTAAATCAGTGATAAGCTTCCATTCACTTTAAGTTGTGTATGCTTTGAATCCACAAAAATGGCCACAGATGTATTACTCGCTTTTTAAATTTTACTTGTGAAACTTGCAGTAATTGCTAACAAATTCTTACTATTCCCACTGAATTCCTTATATGCAATTTATTTTTGGTTTCATCTCGCTTTCAGTACAACTTTAACTGGAAGAGAGGGCATGTTTTTGCAAGTAGAGGTACTGACAGCTTACAAAATGCTCTTAAAATTTTCCCTTATACTCAGATTTTTTTATTTTATTTATTTTTCGATCTTTGAGACGGTGGGCCTTTTGACATATATTCCTTCTCAATAATAGTATTTTTACCAGATGGTATAGCTTGGCTTGCTTACTTTAAAGTGAACTTAATTTCTTGTTTTTAAACTAGAAAGTCTAAGAAACATATCACAAGGATTCAAATCAGCCATCAAGTTTGCTTGTTTCTGTGCACTCTTAATAGAATTGTTTTCTCTGAAACTGCTGGGAAAAACCCCTCAGGCTACGACAGGCTGACAGAGTCACTGCCTCTTTTGCTTCAAAAAAACCCAATATTCTACAACAATCAATGTCTCCAGCCAGAAATTGTAAAACATCATTTTTAATTTTTACTTATTGGTGAGAGACAAAGTTAAACACATTTACTTCAACTGTACTTTCAAGTTCAGTAACTTCAGGAAATGCTGCTTACCTTTAAAAAAAAAATCCAGTGTGCTTTCTAAGAAAACATCACACAAATATAACTAAGACATTTTCCTTTGGAAAGATCTTAGAAAACAAATTCTACCAACTTTAAAATAGCATGAAAAACCACATACAAAGCAATGCTGAGATCTGCTTTGATAACAATAATGAAACCAATTTTTTCCAATATCAACAATTGGAAATTCATGCTGAAATGTCTTCAAAGTTTAAATACACCATATGAGACTTTTAGCATTGCACTTAAATGGATTCCTTTTTATTTTGATTTATCTCTTAGAAAGACACACTATTGAGTTTTGCCAATTTCTACGCTTCATTCTAGTTCACAAAATGTTTAATTACCACCATAGAATCTATCCAAATGTTACCAATCTTTCACTGAAATTTTTATTTCTGGTGCCTTACTGATTTTTAACTCAGTGCAAACCTAGCAGTACATACTTAGCAGATGTAATTTTAATGTACATTGTTCACTAACATTCAGAGTAACAAAGCTCAGACTTCAGACCCCTAGTTGAAAATAAATAGCTGATCTGTTATCCCAATGTGACAGAGAAAAGTAATTCCTAGCAATTTCACCATTAGTAAACACAAGACCGTTGCCAACAAAGAACTCTTTAACCCAAAGTAAATTAATGAAGAAAACCCAGGAAAATAAATAATGCACAGTATGCTACCCATCTAACTAAATTTTTGCCTTTACAACTACTGCTTAATTGCCCAAAACTTGATTCACAAGCACCTTCCCTGTAAATAAACTCATAGTACTTTTAAAGTGCCTTCCAGTGCAAATTTTCAAGCCTTGCTTTTATAGTCTTCGACTTCATAATAAAATAACAGCAACAAATATATAATCCATCCTACCATCCACAACAGGGGAAGCCCATGTCTTGCTTATGACCTAAGAGGCACGGAGCAGGGACTCCACTACGACCCACGGTCAGCGCTGAAGCTGTGCAGCAAGGCACTGACGCACTGTAGAGACCAGAATCGTGAAGCCATGCTGAACTCCAGCCACAGGGCCAGCCTGGTAGCACAAGAGTTCTGGGATATTATCACCGTCCTCTAACCATGCATCAATGTCAGAGCAAAATTTGTTTATGCATTCTAAGTTCCTAATTTCATTAGTCCATTAAATTTCATTAAAGAAGTCTTACTTTATTCCTAACTACAGCTCACTCCCAAACCAAGAGAATGTATTTATTATTCTAGCATGAAAAAAACCTTCCTTTATTGAAATGTTAGTTTCTTATCAGGCTTGCTTCAAGTTGTCAATTAAGGATACACTTCAATCCATTTCAGCTGTGGACTGTCACTGAAAAGCAGGATCTCACCTTACTCTTTGCTTTCAACTGTACATTCTTTCCCTCTCCTTGCAGTATGAGTTTGCTATGTAGCAGGGCAAATAATTTTTTTTCATCTAATTACTAAATTTGTGGGAAACTTAATAGTTTACCTTCGAGCTAGATCAGTCAATGGTTTGATGCAATCCACACTGAGGTTATATGATTACCATACACAGAACCACGAGTGCAGAAACACCCAGTCAGGGAAAAACCACAATCCCCTCCTTTCAGCAGAGGTCAACAGCTGTCCTAGATTACATGAAATTGCACCCTCCTTTTCCACAACTATCAGATCTGCTGACTGACCCAAAGGCTGAGCTCTATCAAACTCTGCTGGATTCACCTTTCAGAGATGTACCTACTTAAGACCATTACTGTTATTCTTTGCCAAAGGGAAAGATTAAGTACTATTTTAAACCTTTAGTTAAGTGTCTCTTCATTAAGACATTCCATATACTTTTAACACTAACCTTCCTTTCCTGTAAAAACTAGAAAACTTGCAGATAAGAAATCTGTCAGCTGAAGTTACTGTCTTTTCCTTACCCTATTAAATAGAGATTTAGAGTTTGCTATATTTAACACAGCATTATTCATATTATACTGTTTGATCAACTCTATGAAGAGAGGTAAAAAGAAGGTGCCACACCAACCACTAGAGCTCTCACTGTTGTGGCTGGTAGTCACTCTTGTCATTAGTATAGAATGGACAATTTGTTTAAAAGGTAAAATAAATATTTGTCTATGAATAAAAAGGCTTCATCCTACAAAGTCCTACTACTGAATTTCACAAAATAGTCTATTTAGAAAAATCTGCTCCTCAAGTAAAGAATTGATTCATTTTGCATCATCACTCTGCAGCACAACAAATAGTTTGTTTTTGAAACAGCTACAGATGAAATTCCATTGGTCTACTGAGTAAGCTAATAACTTTAATAATTTTATCTGGCATGCTACAGAATTAATGAGTTTCTTCCAGCTCTCTCAAGAAATTCTTTCATACAACAAAAGGAAGAAATGTATAAATAAGCACTTAAAGCTCTAAAAAAAATTTCTACATATACACTGTGATTATCAGTAATGTAAGTCATAAATATACAATACTTTATATGGTAATACATGCATTTATATTACTGCAGTATTTTAAATTTATTATCAATTTTTTCTCTTTCCTAGTAAAAAAATAAATACACATACTGCTGTAAATCTGCTCAAAAAGGCCAGAACATTTGTAGGTAAGCACTTGCAAAATGCATACGTCTCAGTGTGTACATATAACATTATACCATCCACATTCTTAGACATTAACACCAAGGAAACTCATCAGAACAGTAAACCAGACAATGAGACTCTAATAATAACAACAGCAACGGGAAAGCCTAGCATATAATGTTTTTATAGACTTGGGAGATCCTGCCGCTAACACAGGGGGTGGGAAGAGAGTCTGGACCATGACATAAAACCACCACATTGTTAGCTGGCCTTTCCCCAAGCAGCTGCATGAAAGAAGTCTTGGTGAAAAGTCACACAAAGAATGCTGTTACACAGCATTCCTGATCATCATCCACTGGAATCGGATTTCAAAGTAACAACTTGTATAGCAAAATCAAACCTTTTAAGCTTACAGAAAATTGTGGAAAAAGACTACTGCAAGAAAACTTATTTAAATGTGAGGTGCACTATACCAGACAAAAGTGAACAATTTGCTTAAAAAACAGAATGCATACTCAGCATTATAAGATAAAAGAATTGGGATTCAAAAAACTATAATCAGTCCAAATGGCCATGATTTTATTTCTTCCTCGCTGAGTGTCAAAAATCCAAAGGAAATTACTGCAACAGTTAAGGAAATATTACTGAACTGAAAGGTCCAAAACTGTCAAATGCCAACAGTTCTCAAGTATCTTCAAACAAATGCTCACTTGTTACTTCTCTGTTTTTAAAAAAACGTGTTTATGTTTTATCCAACTACTAATCCACTTACCAATCCACCAAGCTAAAGGAAAATTAATCTTTCAATAGCCTTCTTACACATAAGACAGCAAATCAATAAGCAACTCATATACATATCAGGTTCTCATTTTAAAAAACTTTTATATTCAGTCATGTTTAAAACCACAACAGCTCCCCTAAATGAATATGAATACCAAATTTATCAAGGAATTCTGTCAACAAATATATTCAGAGAGAAAAGTTCCTTTTTCAGTTCAATCTTACTTTTCTACTTTTATCATCCATAAGAAAAGAATTTTTAAAAATTTAAGAACAGTAAATAGCCTAATGGAATTTATATAATTCCAGTCTCTGAACACTGAAAAAGTCCTAATGTTTATGTAAAAACAAAGTCCAAAAGGATTATTTTTTGTTCACGAAGCTTAACCATAACCCCAAGACAGTCACAGACAGTAGGCAAATAAAATATTAAAACTTATTCAAAGCTAATTCCTAAAATTTCTTACAAATACCCTTCTCATAACTGTGCAATGTCCTATTACTCTTAAAAATTTATTAAATCAAATCTGTGGCTAAATACAGTCACGTCTTAACAATCCTTAGGACAGACACACCCATTGACAGATAAGCCACAGCACAGATACTAGTCCAGACTCCACTTGGCTAAATCCAAGAGTATTGTTTCCCAAGATGTGTGCAAGTGCAGGAGCAGAACAGCCATTTTCACCCAGTGCAGAGACTGAACAAGCACACGCAAACGGACCTTAGCTGCTCCTGTTCAAGGCCAGTTCAGGTTTCTGACAACAGAAAGCCCAGGAGGGACACTGAAGCAGACTAGGACATATTCCACACAAATCCAGACAGAATTATCTCTTCAGCCTCACTACAGGTTCTGATGACAGTACCAGCAGCCACCATCACCGAGGCAACAACAGGCAGGCATCTGTGTACCCTCCAGTGTACCCAAGAAGGTTATGGGAAGAGGTACTGGAAAGGTGAGCACAGAATAACTGATCTTTGCCACCCCAGTTTGCAAATGAGTGGCATCAAATAAAACCAAGAGTAACAGGTTGAAAAGAAACCCACGGACACATCGTACTGATCAAACGTAAAATGCCTTTCCACACAACATTACGGACACTAAACTTTATGCAGAAGGGAACACTTCAATACTGTGATGGACTCATCTTCCATTAAACACAAAAATACCATGTCTGGATCAAGAAGTCCCAAAGCATAAATGCTTGTAGGCTGGGAAACTATTCTGAGAAGGTACACAAGACCTTTTTCAAGAATCCGGGAGTATATAATGACATAGCAAGACAAATGTTATTTAACCTCCATGATATGCTCCTCTCCTTTTACTGTCTCAGGCCGTCACTTTTAAGTTCTCTGTAAGATCCACAACAGTACCGCTCCAATAATGCCGTATTAAAGGAATCACCGAAAATTGTAATTCTGTATTTGCCACAGATGACACTAGAGAACCCACATTAACCTGATAAGCACAACTAAGGCAGAGTCAAACAGACTCCAAACAGAAATACAAAACCTAAAAAGCAAATTTAAAAAAATGGTGATCTCCAAAAGGTCAGCAAGATAAGCAGCAAGAGGCCAGTAAAAGGAGGGGGAGAAGGAGGAAGAATGCGCACAAAGGAACTTTGCGCTATTTGGGGGGGTAGGAGGGAGGGACAAAAAACTCACAAAATACCAACACAACCCACACCATAATGCTACCATAATATATAGTCAATTAATTATAGTCAGTGAATAACACTTATGAGCAACACAAGTTTGATTCCCAGACTACTCTGTCATACACGTAGTGCCCCAGAGTTCTTAAAGGCAAGATAACACCATTACAGAAGAGCTCTAAGATTAGGCTGCCTTCAGTTACAGTTGTGCAACTGACTTCAGACAGCTAATGTACAGGCTGCTGCTAAAAGAATACTCCTGGCCATTCCTTCTATCAGCATTAGCATGGGCAGCTAAGTCAGGGAAGTTTTCATGTAGCTGAAAAGAAACGCAGGGGTAGAAAAAAAGAGAAGCTTTAAATGCTAGTACCATCACAAAGGAGGAGGAAGCCATGTATAGCAAGGACCCTCACTGCAGTAACAGCATCTTACTGCAGGTTAAGAAAATCATGGAACCCAATAGTAAAAGCTCAGTAGACCACTAATCTTCCTGACATAAAAGAAAATACAGTACCTTCAATGCCCAAAACACAATCCTTCACCTTATTGTAAAGCAAATGCCCTGAAGACCGTTAAAAAAAAAAAAAAACAAAACTACAGGAACAGCAGGCCATGTATGGGCTAAGCTACCTGCATATTAAAAACAAAAAACACACTGGTTTTATCTAGCTACAAAATGAAGTTATTTGTTGCCAGAAGGAAAGAAGAAAAACCTTATATAGCTGACTTAAAATCAGCAACTTCTTCTCTTGTTTGGAAAAGCTAAGATCATTTAATTATTTCTATACTTAGACAAAGACTGCATAATTACAAGTTTATAAAGCTAGATCCTTACAAGGTTTCATAAGAAATGTTTGTTTCCAAGTTTCTTCTCAAATACCTGCATCTTTTTACAATTCATTTGGCAACAAAAGGTGTAACAGCATTTTAAAAAACTAAGTATTAACCTACTGAAAATGCCATTTTCAACTGGCAAGTCCATTGATCTTCAACAGTATTTCCTTAAAGTCTAAAAATCTTCTGGCACAATCTCTTGTTAGGCAACTCTTTGAAAGGAAAGCTTCAGATAAGAATGCAGATTTCTGAAATGCAACACCAGTCAAAGTATTTTCCAAGGTGCACATCCTTCTGTAAAGCTATTATTTAAAGGACATTTGGTCCACAAAGTAGAATTTGCTGTTTTCAACACCATGGACAAGATCTGTTACAGAGGCTGGGTGTTTTCAGAAGAAAATATAATTTCTTAAGCCTCTCAGCTATGAAATTTTCAGTATGAAGCTTTCACTGATGAAAACACTTGGGTATTAAAATTATAGTACAGTGTAATATCTTTGCTATTTAAACTTAAAGCATTTCAATCTTACAGAGTAACTCACTTTCAGACCAGAACTTATAATTACAATTAATAGAGCCATAAGAGAGAGAACTAATAGGATGCTCATATCTTTGATGCACACTATCAAAGTTCTCAAGACTTTATGCAAAGTTTCAAGATCACCACAGACAACAGCAAAGCATTCCCAAATACTACTTTAAATATAAAACAGAAAACACTTCAGCTACTTCATACTTCACAAATTTTACTGTGTATTTCAAGATGTTTGAGGCTTTATTACTATTTATTTATTTATTTACTTTATTACTATTTCCTAAAAAAGAAAGTGTCCAGCTGCCATTTCTAAAGAAATTAATTCAACATTGCATGTATCAACATGAGAGGAATAATAAAGAAGAGGAATAAGACTTAAGTACTGGGCACTAAGTTCAGTGATGTGTTTGAGTTGGTTGACACTAAAATGGTAAACCTAGAACATAGATATATATATATAGATATATGTAGATAGATAGATAGATGAACGAACAGAGCAGTCAAAGGTACACAAGGGAAAGGGTAGATCAGCACAAACACGAGCAGGCTCTGTGTTCCTGCAACTCAACTGCAACAGAAATAGCAAAGCTGCTTTAACACTAAGCTAAGATATAAATTAGCTAGAATATTATGTACGCATAATAGAATAAAATCTGCATAGAATCTGCAGAATATAATTTACATAGACTGTCCAAGTGAAATCCAGAATACAGATCATACTTTCTCCTCTCACAAGAGAAAGGGCTCAGTATCAAAATGACCAGGCTATTTACAGATAGATGACGGATGGGAATTTAGAAGTATCTACTAGAGAGAGAAGGCGGCATTCCAAAAGTGATTGAAAAGTTAATTGAATTTTTTCACTCATATCACCCAGCCATTAATATAAACATAATCAAGACAGGATATTCAGTGGAGACTTTCTCTAGCAGTTCTACTCAGCAGGAGCAGAACTCATGATAACCTTAACAGTGAAATTAAAAAGATGCAAGGGAGAGGTAATCACTACTGCAACTTTCCAGCTCTAACTTCTTTGTTACAGAACCTATCAGTAAATCAGGCATGAAAGAGCCAACCTTTGAAAATGCACTGGTGCATTCAGTCTGGACCATAGACGTAAAAATTCCACTTTCCTCCATGAATGGTGCACTTTCAACAGCTTTCTATAAATGCTTAGGCTCCAACTAAATACACATAAAATTCATCCATTTTACCCATTAAAGTCTTATGTTAAAATGCAGTTTTTCTACTGTAACTTTTTTCCTAAAAATGAAACTAAGAATAATGATAGATGTCCTCAAACTAAATTGAACCTTAATTGGACAAATAAGGGTTACTGTAAAATACCTATCTTTTTCTGAAGCAGTGTTTTCTTTTATGTTTAGGATCCCTATAATTTTTTTTCCATAGATTAATTTCCCTCATACAAAATAAGAGAGTTCACAAAAAGCAAGAATAAAACTTACCCCCATTATCTGTTCTCTTTAAAGCACCATCCTTATGAGGGCATAATTCACATCTCTAGGAAAAAAAGCAAAAATAAAATAAAAAAATGGAATGATCATAGAAGCATTGAAAAAGAAACCACACACATTAAAACTGTTATCTGATATTAAGGAAGCAACCATTCTTTAAAAGTGAATGGGTGTGTTTTCCCTTAACCTTTACTTGAATATTAATGTTAATTTGTGAAAAATAAAGCTTTCCCCTCCAGATCTTGAAACTATGACACACATTAAAGCTAATTGCAGTTCTACCTCCAAGATTTTCTTCCTGGATTCCACACCCTGGAATTCTGGAGACAAGCCTCCAAAAACTGTAATGTAGGGCAGACTTACATGCCAAGAAGCTTGGACACAGTCCAAAAACTCCCTACAGTATTTCGCTCTCCTAGCCTCTCTGTACTGACCAAGGTGGTCAATCACAAAGAAGTGCCATGGATATGATCAGCACAGGTGCACATAACTATGGCTGACTACACAGTCTCTGCTGACTCCCACTTATCCTGAGAGATGAAAACCAACCTCACTTTCTGTCTCAGAAAAAGTAGGTCGGAAGTTGACTTATCCCTACAACGGTAGCAAAACCACTGGAAATAAGCAGTTTGATCACAGAATGACAGAATAAGCTGAATTGCAAGAGACCCACAAGGTTCATCAAAGCTCAACTCTTAACCCTGCACAGCACCATCCCAAGAGTCACACTATGTGCCCAAGAGTATTGTCCAAACGTTTCTGGAACTCTGACAGGACTCTTGGTGCTGTGACCACTTCTCTGGGGAGCCTGTTAAGTGTGCAACTACCCTCTGGGATATCTAACCTAAACCTCCCAACAGAACTTCAGACCATTCCCTTGGGTCTTGTCACTGGTCACCACAGAGAAGAGATCAGTGCCCGACTCTCCTCTTCCCCTCATGAGAAAGTTGTAGGCTCCAATGATGTGTCTTCCCTTAGTCTCCTCCAAGGTGAACAGCCCAACAGACCTCAGTTGATCCTCACACGGCTTCCCCTCAACGCCCTTCACCTCATGGCCCTCCTTTAGACACTCTAAGTTTAGGATCTTTTTTATATTGTAGCACCCAGAACTGCCCCCAGCACTCGAGGTGAGGCTGCCCCAGTGCAGAGCAGAGCAGGACAATCCCCTCCCTTGCCCTGCTGGTGATGCTGTGCCTGATGCTCCCTAGGACAGGGTTGGCCCTCCTGGCTGCCAGGGCACTGCTGGCTCATGTTCAGCCTGCCATGTACCAGCACCCCTAGGCCTCTTTCCACAGGGCTGCTCTCCAGCCTCTCATTCCCCAGTCTGTCCAGACATCCAGGGTTGCCCCATCCCAGGTGCAGAGTCTGGCATCTGCCCTTCTTAAACTTCATATTGTTGGTGATTGCCCAGCCCTCTAACTTATGAAGGTCTCTCTACAGAGCCTCCCTGCCTTCAATGGATTCAACAGCTCCTGCCAATTTTGCATCATCTGCAATTGCTTAGTGTCCCTTCCAGTCCTGGGTCCAAGTCATCTTTAATGTAATGTTCTTCCAACATACACCAGAATCACAACAGAACCGTTTTTCTGCTATCACTGCCTCCTATCAAGTTCCTAATATCATGTTTATCTCTAAGTGTCCTAGAGCATGTGAACCAATTCCAAACCAGAGATGACAGAAATTACCAGATTTGACACACATTCCACTTCAAGTTCTCCAAATTACAAGCACAGGAACACCATTATACAAGATCCTATAACTAGAAATCACCGTATCACAACCCTTATATATCTCCAGATGAGGGACAACTCAAAGCACACAAACCTAATAATCTTAAGCAAATCAAGATCATCAGATACAAACTTAACATCCTTCAAACAGAGTGGGACACCTATTCTTCTCACTGTCCCCTGAACATTACTAGCTAACTGACAAGACAGCAGATAAAGGAGCCTGATGCTCGAAGTGCCTCAGAAACAGATTGTGCAAACTTATTTGAGGAACTAGAAATTCCATTTCTGAAATTCATATGGCTAAAGTATATCTCGAGGACTATCTTAACCTGTAAGAAATTTGTAAGGCTGTCTTTCTTAATCTGTAAAAAAATTTGTATTAGCAGCAAAGAGGCTTTCACAGAGGGTAAAATAGAAAAATTCTTATATTACTTTTTCTTAGTGCACTGGTATAGAGAGCTGCACACAGAAAGAAGAATCTTTAGGATTGTAGCCTTTTGTCTTTTTCTTCACTCATCTCTCACTAAAATAATCAGCAATTTATTGAGTCAGCATTAAGTCTATGGTGATATTTAGATATAATAGTGGCTGAAAACTTCTTAAACATTCTGCAAGCTGCCTGCAGACTTGGATCATTACATCTTTTTTTTTAGTCAAGACACTGAAATGATCAGTTCATTTTAAACAAAATCCTACATATGCAGTACGTTTGTGAGGTGTATCTTAACACTTCAGCTCTCCAAACATTAAATACTGAAGTACTGAGAGGCACACAGTAGCAATAGTTTCATTTCAGTGAATTTCTCATACACTGAACCAGATTCCTGAAGAAAGAAGCCTGGTATGTATTGATGGTCACGGTGCAATGAAGTTTGCTGGCAGCTTAAAGCCAATGCGATGAAGTGATGTACCTGAGAAAAGAGAAGCTGTTAACAGCTTCTACCTTGCCCCACCTCTGCAAGGCTATGGAAGTCTGACATACGTTTTCACTAGTGGCAAAACCAGTTTAGGAGGTTCTCTTCCTTCCTTCCCCTCTCCCTCATTAATTTCTCCCTCCACCACTCCCTCAGCTACTGACACAACTATCTGTAGGGCTGCCCCTTAGAACAGATCAGTGAAATGGAATGAGATACACTTTTTAACATTTTTAATTCAGGTCATATCATTGATGCAATTTAAGTATAATCCCACAAACAGTTGCATCAGCAAAACTGAAGGCAGGGAGCCACCGCACTGCAGCATCAGTAATTAAAGAATTAGCAAGCTTCTTGTGCAAACTTTACCACAAAATAAATCAAAATGATCACAGGACACTACGATGCAATGACCTGAGCCAGTCCTTTATGCAGAAGAGTTAAGCACGCTCCATTCAGTCTCATCAGCTTCATCTGATTTATTTTTGTCTCCTATGTCTACAAGGACGCAGGTCCTTCATTAATCCTCTGCAGTCCTGGCTGCAACCAGTCAGAGAAGATTCAAGACAGAAAACTGAAGTGAAGGAGGAAGCTTTGACAGCAGAAGAAAACTTGAGTGCAGAACTGCACTCATCTGTCATGGTGCTGACAATTGGTAACTCTGCAGAAATATTTGCACTTTGATGACAGGGAGCACTTCTGGTGCCACCAAATCCGGCTACAATCTGCAATAAAGTAGCACCCTAGTAAGCTAACAGACCAGAGAGAGATCCTCAGCCCTTCTACTCCCTTTCTCTGCATTAGGAACCTAACTCCTTCCCAGCCTCCACACTCTCAGATTCTGTCACCCATTTCTGCTCTGCCAAGTTTCAATACACACCACATAGTAAAACCAGGAGCTTTGCCAGGTGGGAACAGTGAATCTCATGCCTTGAGACAAGTAGCTAGCAGAGAATCTTCTTTAAACTAACACTTTATTACTAGCTCTAAAATGGATGGAATAATATTTTGATCTTTTTATCATGCATGTTGATGATGCAACACAGTACATGGAATAATCTGATGATCCATACAGATGGTCTCTAATATCTGAGCACATGGTCTCTAATATCTGAGACAGGGCTCTTTCTCCAGTTGTGCGTTTTAAGTCGTCTCTGGAAAAGGATTTCTGACACAGATTTATTGTCTGAGCATTCAGAAACACAGCGGGGAACTTCTAAACCAGCTGGGCAGGGCAGAGGGAGTGGGTGGCAGGAGCAGATGCAACACCTACAAGATACCACAGCACGAATAGGGCAAGCTGCTATGACTGATCAACAATTCAGACAAACATCATCAGGTTAAGCAGTGTAAGTGTGAACACTACAGAGGCTGACTGTGGCCCTAGAGAATAATCACATCCTTTGGTGTGCTAAAGGGCACTAGTCCAATACAGGGAAGTGCAGCAGCACATGTGGTACTGTAGGTACAGGCAGCTGAATTAGATCTGAAGAGTGTGAAGAGACAAATACTGGCTGAAGGAACACAAAGAAGTTGTAGAAAATGACATCATCCTTTTCCTTCCTGTCCTTACAGAGTGTAAGGACGCTCTTCGGTGGAAGAGACTAAGTTCACAGATCTAGCTTCTGTCCATGCAGAACTGGGGTGAACACTCAGCAGGAATGGCTTTGGACTACGAGATCTCCTGTACAGGACTAAAGTGAAACCAATCTCAAAGCTGTGAAGCTGGAAGAGTCTGAAAGTGTGACTGTCACAACTCACGTCTGAACTACATAAACAGCAACTTAATTAAGTAAACAAAGACTGATCCTATACCTTTAGCATTCAGGTGAAGTGCAATTGCCTGAGTCTGATGAAAAACCCACTGCCTCCTGAGGAGTCCAGTCTTTAAAACATCACCCAGCAGAGAACTCAAGTCAGAAGCATGAGAGATCCATGCAGAAGAAGAAAGAAACTTCTTATCCTCTCAACATTATTAAAAAAGTAAAAATAACCAAGAAGAAATAAAGAACTGAAACAACAACAACAAAAAAAGAACAGAGGTGTCCACTCAAGATACCTATCAGAAAAAAGTTGCAAGAATGGAAGACCAAAGTAAAACAAGGAGCTAAATAATTCCAGCTTCCCATACCAAATCAGTTACAGTCCAACTTGGCTCCACTGCATTGTGGTATAAAGTGTTCTTCCTCTATTCTAGATAAATATGCCTTTCTGTTTTAACCAGGACTAAGAGCTACCTTAACCAGCATTAGGTAACATTATAAAAATATCATTATTCAAGTCTTTTTGGTTAACCTAGCTCTACCAATTTTTCAACTGGAAAGGCATAAAGAAACTGATTTAATCCAAGAGACTACCTTATTCATGTTGAAAGGGGAATGGAAAGAGCAAAAGGGACATGGTAAATAAGGAAGATAAAGAGAGACAGGGACAAGACTACACAAGCAGGAGAGAAGAAGAAAAATAGTAATAGGAATATAACATTGTTCTTCCCTCAGGGTTCTGAAAATTTGGAGCACATTCATAAAGCATCATCTGCAGACATCCATTATATGCTGTCTCTTGTTATAAGAAAACAAAGGTCAAAGAATTCTTGTGCAAGTAATTTACTGAATTGTGGCCCAAGCTAGGCCACTGGAACCATTCACCTGAATAATGACTGTCAACCAAGTAAAATCCTGCAGGACTGAATTCCCAGCATTGCAATGAGGCAATAAAACGTTTCTTTCAATGTGACCTGTTAACCTAAATAACGCAAGATCTACAGCAGATTAAACAGACCACAGTTCCTTAAAGTTAGCCAAGAAATCAGGCAGCAGTTCCAGCTGACTTTACTACAGGCTCACTTTAAGGTAGCATAATTGCACTGTGCTGCCAGAAGATCACTGGCCATACCCTGCTGTGTCCTTTCTACTGCCTTCCTTGCTCTGGGAAAAGCATTCCGTTGACTATATGGAAATCTTAACCAGCAACCTAAAAATAATTTTTTTTTTCAGTGAGATCACTTCTTTGAGCCACCTTTCCATGAGGCTACAGGAACAACCTCAGATAACAAATGTAACAGGAACACAGACAGGGGGTCGGGAAAGGATATAAAGGATATAACTACCTTATTTGGGAGGTGGCATTATCTACACTGGCTGCAAATCAGAGTGGAAGTCCAACCAAAGGCCTTACTTTAAATAATAGAGGAATAAATAAATAAATAAACAAACCATACACTTGAAACAGACTAATTTTATGTTGGTAGTAATACAGACAGATTTCTTGCTCAATTTTGTTTTGATATTTCCCTGACATTCATTTATTTCCAGATTTTCAACAGGCATCAGCCACATATGCAAAATGTTCAGTTGAAGCTTATATTCCCTGTCAAGGTGCATATACCCAGCATGATGCACTTCCAGAACAGTTTTTATTCTCCAAAGTACATTTTGATTACAGAATTACAGTTTCATTCTGCTTGACAACAGGAGAAAAAACCCAAAACACCAAGCCCCAACAGTACTTAACTGACAGAAACAACTCTATGAGATTGCATTATATGATCCATGAAGTTACAAATAAGAAAATAGTGAGTTACATACAATCAGCATAACAGTTCTTAAAACCTGACACTCAACCGCTTTCAGTTTTTTCATCAACAGGAGTTAAAACTTGTCAGACGAAATATTTTATTCTGCTGTTCCTGCTAATCATTAATCAAACCAACGAATGGTTAAATCCACTTGTTGTTGCAATTTTAGTTCACATTTTAGTGAAAACATGAGCTGGAAGACAGAAGCAGAGAGCAGAATGGAGATCTCATAATCCAAGAGGAAAACTGTCAGTGACCTGCCATGCCATTTAGAAAGCCACAAGTCTATGGGGCTGGATGGGATCCACCCAAGGGTACTGAGGAGCTGGCAGAAGAGCTTGCCCACTCACTTTCGACCATTTACCAGCAGCCCTGGCTAACCAGGGAGGTCCCAGTTGACTGGAGATTAGCAACTGAGACACCTAGCTAAAAGAAAGGCTGAAAGGAAGATCCAGGGAACTGCAGGACTATCACCCTGACCTCAGTGCTGGGAAGGTCAAAAAGCAGATCACCTTGAGTGCCATCACGGGGCATATGCTGAACAACCAGGGAAATCAGGTCCAGCCAGCATGGGCAGGTCCTGATTGACCAACGTGATCTCTTTTTGGGACAAGGTAACCTTCTTAGTGGATGAGTGAAAGGCTG
>VWPU01008990.1:0-54161 GCA_013398955.1 Callaeas wilsoni
GGGCCGGGGGCGATGGGGCCGCGGGGGCTCCGGCCCCCCAGCGCCGTGATTGGCGCGGCGGGGGACGAATGCCACAGCTGAGACGGGCCAGGCTACCTGAAGGACCCCGCATGTCCTCAGGTTTCACTCATGACCATCTGACAGCAGCAGCAGCTGCTCTGCCAAGCCGCCGAGCCAAAGCCTCCAGGAGTCGAAGGAGAGGGAAATTCTGGCCCTAAAAGGTCTCTCCTTGGGATTTCGCACTCTCCACCCAACAGTAAGTACTGGGGTCAGCCCTGGGCTGCTGCCAGGCGCCCGGGCAGGGCCTGCAGGGTCTTGGATGTCCCCAGGTTTGTCGTTGTCGCTGTGCCTGGAGTGGTACCGGCAATGTCCCGGGGTTTGCGGTCCGAGCGCTGGAGGTGGACGGGACCAGGACGGACTCTGCTGTCTCTGGGGGGTGTTCAGGGCTGGAGGCACCTGCTGGACCCCCCTGCAGGGAAAACTGTCTGGGACAGGGGAGAAAGTCCGCACAAAGGTGCAGGCAGGGCACGGGGATGAGGGTGGCAGCAGCCAGCGGGCCCTCGGTGGCCACAGAGCTGTGTCAGGATGAGAGGGGACAGTCAGGGACGTGGCAGGCTGTGGGTTCCCGAGCCACCTTCCCCGCTGCAGTAAAGGAGCCACAGGCAGGGCTCACAAGTCGCAAGGCTCCTTTCTCCTGGCTTCTCCTCCTCGAGGTCTAAATATAAACCCCGGCCTGGGCAAGCCAAGGTTGCAGGAAAGGTCTGCGGGTGCTCCCAGTGTCTCCTTTCGGGAAGGGCCTTGTCCCTGCAGAGCCCCCGACCCTGTGGGGCAGCAGGGAGGGACCCCGAGGGCAGAGGGGAGGAGGTGGGACCCCTGTGCCGTGCGGGAATGTCGGGGATGGGGTGGCAGGGAACGGGAGGCTGTTCCCACACTGGGGCTGTGGGTGCACACGCACAGCCAAAGGGTGCCAGGGTGGGATTGAGGGCTGGATCCCCCATGGGAATCAGGCAGTGCCAGGCTGGGGTTCAGCTCGGGTTTTTGGGTGCTGTATCTCCCCTGTGCCAGCTGCCGTCACTCACTGTACAGGCAGGGCCTGCTCTGCACCCCCAGAGCCATTTTGGGGGTTATCCAGGGGCAATCAGCCCGCATTTCCCCATCCCTCATTCCCGGCGCCGGTGCTGAGCTGCAGAGGGGATTTTGTTGAGAAGCACAAGCATTTCCTTCCCTGCCCACACGGGCACGGATGGAGCTGTCAGGGATCAGCCTGCGGCAGGTGAGGGATGGAACTGCGGCTGCCAGCAAGGGACAACAATTCCATAAAGCCCTGGGGACAGCAGGACATCCCAGTCAGTCCCGTTATCCCGGGGAGATCCCGGGTGGGTTGATGCAGCACTGGAGCTGCCTCTCCTGGTCCCTTTCAGGAAAAATGCCGGATTTATAATGGTTTGAGGGGAAAAGAGCATATTTACAGGAACCAATTAACGAGCACAAAGTCCTGCCTTGACTCTGCTGTGCTAATATTTAAATAGCATTTTCTGTTTTCTAATGTGTGCAGAAGGGTCCAGTTCAGGCAAAAGGGCTCTGTGGAGTCCCTTGGGCAGCTCCAGCTCCACTCAGGGAAATCTTGCTGGATTTGGGGTAGGAGAGTGAGCAGCAGAGCCATGAGGAGACGCCCAGCACCGTTTCTGTTTGCAGCAGGTTGGATTAATGAGGTTCTGTTTGCAGCAGGTTGGATTAATGAGGTGGTTTCTGTGCAGGGGAGAAAGGGGCAGAAGGTGGTGGATGCTCTGGGGAGTTGTGAGGGAAAAGATTCCAGTTTCGCTCCGGAGAGAGCAGGGAGGATGCTCAGCCTGTGCCTGTCCTGCTGCCTCCCTCCTGGGATTTGTAAATCCCTGGGAACATCTTGTCTTTGGGTCCCCCTTCTCCATTCCCAGGTGGATCTGAATGAGATCCTTGGGCTGTGAGGCTCAGCATCGGTGACAGGTGCCGGTCCTGGTTTTCGGGTGTCTGGTCCAGGGGATTGGGGTACAGAGGCTGCCATGGGAAAAGGAGCATCCTCTAGCCCTGGGAAGTTGCAGGGCTCCCAATATTGCAAATCCCATGGGCACAGCAGGTCTGGGACCTGCTCCTGGTGCTGTGTTGGGGATCCCTACAGGACCTGGTGTCGCTCCGGGCATCCTCCGGCGGTGGGGGCATCCCTGCCCCCCGTGCCCCCCGAGCATGCGGGGCTCCAGGGGGGCAGCAGGTCACTCCAGCCCCACGCCACCCTCCCTTCCCCCATGCTGTCCCCTCACTGTCCCCTCACTGCCTTCCCAGCACGGCTCAGATCTTTTCCAAGCCTGACATGGGAGCTGCTGGCAGGGAGGAGCCGCAGCTCCGGATGACACCCGAGTGCAGGGTGGGCAGTGGGCAAGCGCAGGGTCCCCACATTAACCCTTCCCTGGCTGCTCAAGCCTCCAGCACTGCCAACCCCCCCCAAAATAACCCCAAGCCTCCACCCAGCCCGGTGTCCCCTTTCCAGCAATGCCCTGTCCCCCAGCAGGGACAGCAGGATGGGGCGGCATCCCCGGCTCCAGGCAGGAACGGGTCAGTGCGTGGCTGCAGGATGGTGCAACCTCCTATTTCCATCTGCGGCCGGGGAGAGTATCCCAGGATTTCACAGCTCCCGGGCTGTGTGTGCCACCCCCGCCCCAGCACAGCAGGTACAGCCTCAGGGCACCGAGTCCCAGGAACTGCAGGGCAGCAGCGATCCGGGAATTGCAGGGAATTCATTCCCACGTGGGTTTGATGCTGGTGCAGGAGTGGAGGTGCCTCTGCAGGGCTGGATTTTTGGGGTTGATGTCCCTGGAGGAGCTGTGCCCCCTTGAAAGTTCAGCACGGAGGATTTGGCTCTCCAAAGGAAGGCAGTGATGGGATGGGCTCATCTGAGTCTTTGCAAGGAGCTGGAGGAGGGAGCAGCACCGATTTTGGTGGGTGCAGAGCACCCAAAGCAGTGGAGAGCCCATGGAAGGTGCTGCTGGAATGGGACACGTGGAATTGTGCATCCATCCTCTTCCATGGAAATCCCCCAGCGCCAGCACAGCTGCTGGGTGTCCTCGTCCCCGAGAGCAGCACGGGGCTGGAGTGGGTTGGCTGTTGCCAGGAAAAGGCTGGAGAGTGTTTGGAGCTCTCCTCTTTGCTCGAGACAGGCAAAAAGCAGCGGAGCAGCATCGATCCCTTAGCGGGGAATTCATTCTCCGTGTGCTTAAAATCACAGAATCAGGGAATGGTTTGGGTGGGAAGGGATCTTAAAGCTCAGCTCATTCCATGGGCAGGGACACCTTCCGCTATCCCAGGCTGCTCCAAGCCCTGTCCAGCCTGGTCTTGGGCACTGCCAGGGATCCAGGGGCAGCCACAGCTTCTCTGGGAATTCCATCCCAGTCCCTCTCCAGCCTCGTGGGGAGCAATTCCTTCCCAATATCCCATCCATCCCTGCCCTCTGGCAGCGGGAAGCCATTCCCTGTGTCCTGTCTCTCCAGTCCTTGTCCAAAGTCCCTCTCCAGCCCACGCAGCCACCCCAGCCCCCCTGTGACCTGTGGGTGACACGCAGTGGCCTTGGCTGGGGCACTGTGGTGGCACCTGAGGAGCAGGAACTGTTGCAGCATCTCCGTGTCCCTGCTCTGGCTGGAAGGAGGCATCCAGCAGTGCTGGGCTGGCTCTGGAATAATTTTCCGAGGGCTTTCAGCAGCCCACCCCTTTGGCTGGCTATGGGGTGGATTCCAGGCAGCCCCAGGGTGACGGATGTGCTTGGAAACATCCCACGCTCCTGCTGGCACACTTGGCTTGGGCCACGCTGCAGGCAAAGCAACAAACCCCACCCAGAGCAGGGTAAAGAGCCACGGTGGTGACAGGAATCAGCACTGGGGACGTGTCACTCACGGGAGCCACCAGTGCGAGAGGTGTCCGGGCCACACGGCCCCGCCGAGTGCTTAAAAACCTCTGGAATTCAAAGGATAATGCTGGAAAATGAAAAAAAATAGTTTTCTTGCTCTCTAAGTCTTCTGAGCCCAACACTATTTTAAAACAGAGTGGGAAAAGGCTTGGGGTGACTTCATTTTCATAATGGTGTTGTTTTCTTGTGAAAATCACCCTTGTGAAAATCTGCCTTTAAAGCAGCCTAAAACCCCAGCGAGTTTCCAGAACCACTGTGGTAATGGAATTCCAGCATCCCACAGCAGTGTCCTAAGAGACATTTGTGTGTAAAAGGAAATTTTGGAGATTTCCTGTATCTTTCCAGATAGTTTTTATAATGGAGTTACAGCATAGAATTAAGGAATCACAATTTATCCAGGGATGGAAGCATCAAACTCTTAAATGGCACAGAAAGGGATATAAATTTGTTTATAAAATGGTTGATTTTGTCTGGCACAACTGAAGGTGTTTATCTGAGTTCCTGAGAGAAACTCCCATAATCCTGAAAATTCCAAAGCCCCGCCTGGCCCCTGGGAAATCTGCAGGACCTGAAGTGAATCTCCCTCACCTGCAGGACTGAAGTCCTCAACCCCCTGTGCCACTTGTGGATAAAAAAATCCATTTCACATCAGATTTTTTTCAATCTTCCCACATTTTTTCCTAAAACTTGTGGGAAATACAGTAGGAACTAAACAAATAAACACCCCATAGGACTTTTTCAGGCCGTGGCATCCCTAGGACCACGCCAGGAGGGTTTTCTGCAGCCATCAGACTTTCAAACACAGCTCCTGTCACCCTGCAGGTTCCTGGTGCCCTGGCTGGGTTAGGAGCAAATCTGTGCTTTCCTGGCAGCCTAATCCATGGAATTTGGGGGTTTTTAAAACCTATTTAATGCATGCAGGGGTGGGGAGGGAGTTTCATGGACACGCAGCAGGGTTGGGCAAGCAAGACCCATGGAATGGCTCAGGGATCTTAGAATCATGGAATGGTTTGGGTGGGAAGGGACCTCAAAAACCATTTAATTCCACCCCCATGCCCTGGGCAGGGACACTTCCCCCTGTCTCAGGCTGCTCCAAGCCCCTTCCAACCCGGCCTTGGGCACTTCCAGGCATCCAGGGGCAGCCACAGCTTCTCTGGGAATTCCATCCCAGTCCCTCCCCCCCCTCCCAGGGGACAACCCCTTCCCAAGATCCCCCCCGTCCCTGCCCTCTTGCAGTGGGAAGCCATTCCCTGTGTCCTGTCCCTCCATCCCTTATCCCCAGTCCCTCTCCAGCTCTCCTGGAGCCCCTTTAGGCTCTAGAAGGGGCTCTGAGCTCTCCCTGGAGCTTCGCTTCTCCAGGTGAACACCCCCAGATCTCCCAGCCCGGCTCCAGAGCAGAGGGGCTCCAGCCCTCGGATGATCTCCGTGGCCTCTGGGCTCGTCCCAGCACCTCCGCATCCCTCGGATGTCGGGGCTGGATGCAGAATCCCCGCCCCCCTTTCCCCGCTGCCCAGGGAATGCAGCCCAGGACAGGACTGGGAGGCAAAGCTGCTCCTGGAGGAGCGGGGATGTGCAGGGGAGGGGGGATGGTGCCCGTGGCAGCGCTGGGGACCCGTCCCCGAGCTGCCGCGGCCGAGCTGTGACAGCCCCAAACGCTGCGGGACCGGCTGGGTCCTGTCGCACCGCCCCGCCCTGCCGGGGATGGCCGGGCTGCAGAGGGATCAGCGCTGTGGGCATCAGCCCTGGCTGCTCTCGGGGTGGAGCTGGTGCCTCCGGGAGCTTGTGGCCAGCACGGAGGGGGTGCTGCAGGGCTGTGCTGGGGCTGTGACAGGCTCCGGTTTCCTGAGCGCTGGGCGCTAGCGCAGCTCCGGAGGGAGGCCGGGCCCGGGCCCGCTTGGCACCGCGCGCCCCTTCAGTGCCCCGGTCACACGAGTCCCTTGTCCCACACTAATCCCTGCTGCAGGGCCCAGGCCTGGCTCTGCTCTCCCTGCTGAGTGAAGCTGATTTACACCTGCTCGGGGCCATTCCGGCTGTTTTCTCTCTTGGGCTCATGGCCGCGTTGGTCTCTCCGTGGTTTTTTCCGGAGTGTCTCAAGAGGATGAACCTTGCAGGGCAGGTTTAGAGGTAAACTCAGAGCAGGGCAGGGCAGCTCCCTGAGCTGTGTCTGCGTGGTCAGGGCATCCCACTGCTGTTCCCGATATCCGTAGGGCTGGGATCTCCCAGGAGCAGCACCTACCCTTGGCACGCTCCAGCTGTGCCTGTCCTCACTAACCCAGCCCTGAGTGTGGTGGGGGGAAAAACTGCATCGCTCTGGGCTGATTCTGTGGGAAACTCCAGGGCTGCAGATGCTCCTCCAGAGCACAGAAGACTCCAGGTTTGCAGGTGATCTCCCAGAAAAATGCCTTAGGGTGGGAGAAGCTGGAGACTGGCTCAGGCAGGTAGGGAGAGATCCCAACCCCTCTGTGTCCCCCAGAGCCAGGAACGTCCTTGCCCCTCTTCCTCAGCCCATGGGAGGTTATTTTCTGGGCAGGAATGAAGTGCCTGGGTGGCGAGACTTTTCCAGCAGCCTCAGACAGGACCTGCCACCCTGTGTCCTGTTGTACAGAACCTCTTACACAGCATCCCTGGTAGCTCCCAAACCGGTCCTGTTATTTTGGAACCAGATTCCTTTGTGTGGCCTCAGAGCAGCAAAAATATCAGTGGGAACTGAATTTCTCTCCAAGTGCAGCCCAGGCACTCTTGAGCCAGGAGCTGCTCCCAGTTCCCTGCTGGCAATTCCTGATGCAGGAACTGGGCGGTTGAGATGCTCATCCAGGACATGCCATGGGCAGTGTCCCAAAGCTGAACCTCACCAGTGTCACAGCAAAAAGGAGTCATTCAGCTTAGCTGGGTGGCCAAAATTTAAGAAGCAAATAAATCAGTGCTGTGTAGAGACATTTTAAGTGATTGGTTTCCCAGCAGGAAAGATGCTGGGGTGAGGATCTTCCTTAATTAGGGACTCTTGAAGGACTCAGGTCCTGGAGAGCTGGGCCAGAGCCCTGAAGGACCTCGTGGGTGATTTGTGCCAGGGCAGCACCTGTCACGGGGCCTGAACTGCCTTTACCTATGGAGGCGCAAAGAGTTTGATCTGGGTTATTTATAGGAGCTGCTAAAAATGTGCCAGGATGTGCCAGGCCAGGGCCAGGGGCTGCTCCTCTTGTCCCCATGGCCAGGGGGCTGGTCCCAGGATGGGACCCTTCACCTGGGCTGGTGGGACCTGGCCATGTACCCCACACTGTGCCGCACCCGCACCGGTGTGGGACTGGGCTCACTGGGGACAGAGGGGTGCTGGGCTGAGCCCCTCACAGAGCCTGGGTTTGGCTTTGGTTCCGAATTTGGGAAGCAGCCAGAGATGCCAGTGGCTTCCCGACTGCGGTGTGTGGGATCTGAACATAGGATTAGTCCTGCTCCTGCTCCCTGGAGCCATCTCATCCTCTCTGGGTGGCCCCAAAGGGGTCAGAGCAGATCCAGGAGCTGCCAAAGGCCCCAGAAAGCCACAAAGAATTCCCATGCCAGGGGCAACACCCCCTTCGATCCTCCCAGCGTAACCTCAGGCAGCGCTGCCCTGCCCCGGCATCTCCCTCGGTGGCTGCCAGCCCCGCTCCTGGTGCTGCCAGGCGCTGCTCCATCGGCTTGGGAGCGGCTCGGTGGCTCCAGCCCAGCGACAGGGAGAGGGGACACGGGCAGGAGCAGAGCTGGGGCTGCTCGCTCCGGCTCCCGCCGGGACAGGAATGAGCAGAGTCATGGGGCTGCAGAAACCTGAGCCCGGCGCTGATCGCTGGTGGCAGCTGGAGGCAGAGCCACCTCCGCCGGCGGGGACAGCGCTGGGGGGACCGGAGCGGCAGCAGCCAGGGAAATCTCGGACCAGGCGGCACCCCCTGCGCTGAGGGTGGGACAGCAGCGCTCCAGCACAGGCTTGTCCTGACCACTCTGCAAATCCCCATTTCCAGGGAAATTGAGGCTGCCCAGAGCAGCGAGCTCCTGTGAGTTCTCAGAGCTGCCAGAGATGAGGTGGGAAGGTCTCCCATGGGCACAGTGGGTCCTGCTGGAGCATGGGTGCTGCTCCCTCTGGACTCCATGACCCCGATGGATCCCTTCCAGCTGGAGGCATCCTGTGATCCCATGCACCAGTGCATTCCCAGTGGGATTTGGGGTGATAAAGCCAGACCCAGCACTGTGCTTTTTGGCTTTTTTTGAGCCCCCTGTTGTCGAGGGGAAGGTTCCAGGGTTGTTCAAGAGGAGCAGGAACTGGGTGTAAGTCCAGAGTAACTCCAAGAGAAGCAGCGCTGGCAGCGCCTCTGTCCCCCTGCCCGGGCATTGTCCCCTCCCAGAGACACCTGAGGCCCAAAATTCCCTTTTTTTTGCTTTGATGAGGTCCCATCTCTGTGGTCCCTCCTCCCCCCCCGGGGGGACCTGCTCCGGGCTCTGTTTGGCAGCAGCTGGGGCCACAAGTTGGGCTGGAGCCGGACTCCACTGCAGTGATGTGACTCCGTTTGTGCCATTAAATAACCCTGTTTAGCAAGGACAAAACTCTCCCTAAAACAGATGAAATCAGAGAATCCTTCAGGTTGGAAAAGCCCTCAGAGATCATCAAGCCCAACCGTTCTCCCAGCACTGACAAGGTCACCAGAGACTCCTGTCCCCAGGTGCCACATTCACATCCTTTTAAACCCCTCCAGGGATGGGGACTCCACCTCCTCCCTGAGCAGCCTATTCCAAAGTCTGGCCAACTTTCCTATGAAGAAATTTTCCCAAAATCCACTTTAAACCTGCCCTGGCCCAGCCTGAGGCCGTTCCCTCTCCTCCTGTCCCGGTTCCCTGGGAGCAGAGCCCGACCCCCCCGGCTGCCCCCTCCTGTCAGGGAGTTGTGCAGAGCCACAAGGTCCCCCCTGAGCCTCCTTTTCTCCAGCTGAGCTCCCCCAGCTCCATTTCCAGAGTCTCTGTTCCCATCAGGGCTGTAAATGTCCAGTTCTCCGTAATCCCAAAGGGCTGAGGGTTTCCAGCTCTCAGCACGGCGGGGTTGGGGCTGTGGGAAGTATTGATCCTGAAGGTTTTTTGGAGACAGGTGCTCGGCAGCATCACAGAAAGTTTTGGGTTGCCAGTGGGATGCTTGGTTTGGGAGGGTGAGGCACAAGAGGCGCAGCTGTCCCGGTGTCCAAGAGAAGCAGGGTAGAGTTTTACAGAATGTTGGGCTCACATCCCACGCAATCTGGTGGTTTTGGGACATTATCAAGGCACAGAGGCTCAAAGCAAGAACCTCTGTGGTGTTGGGAGAGCCTCTGCCTGTGTCTCCACCTCTCCCAGGGCATGGCAGCCCCGTCCCCCAGGTGCAGCCACTCCTCTCCTCCACACGTCCCTCTCTCCAATCCTTTTTGTGCAGCAGAACATCCTTAGCTCTCCTGACCTACCCACGCTGTTCCTTCTGGGAAGTCATCCTGACCCCTGTACCGTTCAGAAGTGGCATTACTGCTTCACTTTTTGGCTCAGGATAAGCCTTTAACCCCTTCCAGGGAGAAGAGCCACCCAGCAGTGCAGGTTCCTCGTGCTTGCCACGTCTGGGAGCTGTGCCAGGGCCACGGCCCTGCGGGACTCAGCTCCTCTGGCTGAGGAACCTCTCGCTTAGGGCAGCACAGGCCCCTTGCAGGAGCTGCAGGAGCAAAGTTGTTGATGGCCTGCCAAGGGGAGGCAGCTGGAGCGGGGCCGCTGCTTCCCAAGGTGTTTGGTTGACTTTGGGTTGTGCGGTGGTGTGTCTGACGCAGCCAGGTGGTGACAGGGACACCCGGTGTCCCAGCCTCATGGTGCCTCCTGATTCTGGAGAATCACAGAATCACAGAATTAATGAGGTTGGAAAAGACCTTTGAGATCATCAGGTCCAATCCATGACCCAACACTCCCTTGTCACCCAGACCCTGGCACTCAGTGCCACATCCAGGCTTTCCTTAAACACCTCCAGGGATGGTGACCCCACCACCTCCCTGGGCAGCTCTTCCAATGTCCGATCTTTCTGGAAAAAAATTCCTCATGTGTCCCCTTGTCCTGTCGCTGTTCCTGGGAGCAGAGCCTGATCCCCCGGCTGCACCCTCCTGTCAGGGAGCTGTGCAGAGCCAGAAGGTCCCCCCTGAGCGTCCTCTTCTCCAGCTGAGGCTCCCCAGCTCCAGATGGAAGTGGGGGCCTGGGAGGAGCAGGAACACATGGAGTGCTCCGTGATCCATGCACAAGAACCTTTCCTGCGAGCTCAATATTTCTGCCATAAGCCATTTTCTAAGACCCCACTGAGATCCTGCCACCAAATGCCACCGAAAGCCACAAATGCCCCCAAGATGTCCCCAGCTGGTACTTCAGCCCCTTGTCCCCACAGGCTGGGCGCGGGTGGCCCAGAAGCAGAATGAGAGGATGGCCGGCCTGCCGCACATCCCGGGCCCCGAAAACCTGCGCCCCTTCACCCCGGCCTCGCTGGCTGCCATCGAGCAGCGCATGGCCGAGGCCGAGGCGCTCCGGATAAAGCGGCAGCAGGTGGAGATGCCCGAGGAAGAGGAGATCAAGCCCAGCAGTGACCTGGAAGCCGGCAAGAGCCTGCCTCTCATCTATGGTGACCCACCCCTGGAGCTCATTGGGACCCCCCTGGAGGACCTGGACCCTTTCTACAAGGACAAGAAGGTGAGGGGCAGAGCTTTGCCCGTGGTAGGCTTGGCCTTAGGTGTAAGTCCCAAGGAAAAGACCCAAGCAGGGACCTCCGGTGCTTTCCACCATGCTCACCTGAGCCCATCCTGGTGATCCACCACCCCAGACTGCCGTGGTTGCTCCTCTTCCAAAGCAGAGAGCACCTCCAAGCCTTTGGAGCTCCAAACACACAGAGAGGTCTCCCCTCTGAAGGCAGCCCTCGGTCCATGGTGTTTTGGGGGGTGCAGAAGGACTAACACCCCCCCCTTCTTTTCTCCACAGACATTCATAGTCCTCAACAAGGGCAAGTCCATCTTCCGCTTCTCGGCCACCCCTGCCCTCTACATGCTGGGGCCCTTCCACCCCATCCGCAGAGGAGCCATCAAAGTCCTCATCCATTCATATCCTTGATATCTGCGATGCTGCTCCATGGCCAGGTCAAACCCTGGTGTTCAGAGTCCAAACAGCCCCAGGAGAGGGACAAGGGCAGGGGTTCATGATGGGGTGGTGAGGAAACCTCCTTGGCCCCCAGCACAGCCAGGAACAGCAGAGCCACTGCTGTCCAGTGCTTCAGTCCAAGGAGTAGGTGCTTGATGGGCACCTTGGTGGCACCAAGAGCTCACTCTTGGTTGGAGAAGGGAGGAATCAGTTTGGATGGAGAAGGGAAGGAGCCCAAGTGGTGAAGCTTCCTAGGGAGACTTGGAGAGGAAGGGAAATGTTTATGGGTCAGAGGATGTGGTCCCACGGGGAAGTGGATGGGCAGGGGAGCTCCAAGGAGGCTTTGGGAGAGGAAAGCAGAGGAACCAAGACAGAGAGGGAAAGGCAGGAGAGGAGCCCAGGGGCATGAGGGGCACTGCAGGGTGGGGAAGTGGGGAAGTGATCCCAGCAGAGCTCTGGTGGCAGTGGGGGTTCATGGCCATGAGAGAGTAGGAAAAGAGGGAGGTTTTGTGGGTCTAAGCCTAAGAGTTAGAGCTTTCTAGAAAGAAGCTGAAGGTTTTTGAGGTCTGGAGAGTTTTGGAAAGAAAGGGAAAGCTGTATCCCAAGGTGATGGAGAAGAAGGAGCACAGGGGGCAAAAAGGGAGGCAGAGCCAGCACCATGGAGCTGGGAAGGGGAGCAGAAAGGAAGGGAAGGGGCTGGGACCATGCACCAGAGCAGAGAGGAAAGGAGGGAAGTGTGAGCACAGGACTGAGGTGGGAGAGCGGCAGGAGGAGCAGAGCAGGGTGAGGGACGAAGGTGGCAGCCAGGACAAGAGGAACAGGGACACTTGGCTTCCAAACCATGGGAAGGGGGGATCCAGGCACCATCCAAAGCATTTGTCCTTGACCAGATTTTAAATTATTCAGCATGTTCATCATGATCACCATTTTAACCAACTGCGTGTTTATGACGCTGAGCAACCCTCCGGCGTGGTCCAAGAACGTGGAGTGAGTCCTGAGACCTCCCCGGCCACGGGGACAGCCCAGCCTGGCAAGGTCCCTCAGGAGGGACAAGACCAAGGCTGAAAGGGAGGGGTGGGAATCCAGACACTCTTCAGAGCAGGAGAGGTGTCACTGGGAGGTGCTGGTGGCCCTCAGAAGGGATATCCATGCTCTGCATTGGGCATTGCAAACAGTGAGAACGTTTTGGAGCTGCCCAAAGTCTGGTGGGGTCCCCATGTCAGGAGAGCCCTGAAGAGCAGGCTGGGCTCGGCTAGGTCAGCATTTACAGTCTGGAGAGGCCGAGCTGATCCATCTGTCCTGGTACCATGGACAACCCAGGAGAGAGGGGAAATCCAGCATTTTCTGCTGTGGTTCTGCACAGTCAGGTCTCAGCAGGGCTTTACAGAGAGCATGGGGGTGGTGGGACGTCAGCAGGGACAGAGGTGTTGCAGAATGGTCACCAGAGGGATTGCTACCTTGAGATGTCCCAATCCACCTTACAAGGTGAGGTGGAAACCTCTCCCGGTGCTGAAGCACCCCAAAAACCCATCAGCCCCCAAACTCAGCTCCTCAAGATATTCCCACTGGGAGGAGTGGACAAAACCTTGGACCTGGGCAAGTGTCCCCCGAGTGACCAGTCCCATTTCAGATACACCTTCACTGGGATCTACACCTTCGAGTCTCTCATCAAGATCCTGTCAAGAGGCTTCTGCATCGATGACTTCACATTCCTGCGTGACCCGTGGAACTGGCTGGACTTCATGGTCATCTCCATGGCGTGAGTCTGGTGGGATGGGGAGGACAGGAGGGAAATTTGGAGGAATGAGGAGTGTTCCAGGCAGAGCCCCTGGAGCCCTTCCCTCTCCTGTCCCACAGCTACATTACCGAGTTCGTGGACCTGGGGAACATCTCCGCTCTCAGGACCTTCCGTGTCCTCCGTGCCTTGAAAACCATCACGGTGATACCAGGTGGGACTTAGAGAATGGGCCTCCCCCTCCGTGCCTTCCCCTGAGCTCAGATATTCCCAACGTTCCCAGCAATTCCTGGTTCTTTTGGCAGCTCCAAGAGAAAACTGGAAATGAGGTATTCGATAAATTTTCCACGTAATTCGGCTTTTGGGTCAGGTCCTGCTGATTTTTCATCTTGAAATCAACTGCACTCACCAGGTTGTTTGGCAGCCCCTGAAGAGGCAGATGTGATGTTTTTAAGGCTCCTTGGAGATGAATTAAGGGAATTTGTGCTCCTGTTGAATCAATAGGTTTCATAAAACAAATCACTTCATTTTTGAAGCCGTGGGCTCAGTTTTGTGCCCAGTGTTGGCTGTTCTGGTGCTGAGACTGAGATATTTCATGGGTATTGGTTTAACATCACCCAAAACATCCAGACTCATGTGAGGAGCACCTTATCGAATCTCTCTGATTGCTGATTTCCTAATCTGATACCATTTCAACACCCTGCTTTCCACATCTGGTGCAAGCACACAGAAATCTGAAGCATGAGATTGAACTGAAAATGAAAATTCCTTGTGGTGAATTAATCCTTGTGGTGTCCCTGCAGGCTCCAGATCGTAAGGGTTCAAATTCAAATGTTTTTTTCCTTCATCAAACAGGCTAAAAATTGCACCGGACAAAACGTAAACTGCTGCTTCTTTCTGGAATGACATCCCCAAGGGCTCTGCAGAAATAGCAGTGGCAAAAATAAGCTGGTTTAGAACATCTGACCTCGGTCAGGCCCTTGGAGAACAGGATTTTACCTAAATAGTTTGGGGAACGAGGAGCTGGCAGAAGGACAGGGCTAAAAATCATTTCCTTGGAGAATTTCTCCATGTGAGAAAGCTCTGGGCTCAGAGAAGCTCTAAAGATCAGCATTGGGATGTCCCGGCATTGCCCATCATCCATGTAGACCTTGGCTGATAGGAACTCCATCCCCCATGGAAAAGTCCCACTGAGGACCTGTGGATGAGCCTCCCTGGGGAGGGAACAGTGATGCTGGGGGCAGAGATGAGTTAATCCAGATGTAGGTGTCACTTTGTCACCTTCACTTGGGCACTCTAGGGATTTTCCAGCTTGAAGGGGTCAGGATGAAGGGTCTGGCTGGGCTCCCAGCCACCCAGGGACAGCAGCTGGACCACAGAGCTGGAGCTGGGAGAGGTGCACAATATCATCCGAGCCAGCAAAGACCTTCCCCGTGTTCCACTCTAAAGTACTTCACTCCAGTGGTTTGGGACAAAAAATGCCAGATTGTGGCATTTAGGGAAAAAAGAAAGTCCAAAGAAATTGATGGCTGCCAGGCTGGGGTGGGCTTTGGCTTGGATATCCCAAGGCTGGGATGGGGAAGTCACCAGCACCAACCCAAGGGTGACGGTTTTGGGGGGCCCAGCCATGTGTGGGGACAGAGCTGGGGTGTAATGTGAGCACAGAGCTGGGCCCCGAACACGGTGATGACACACATCCACCAGAGCCAGCACCTTTTGGGGACACCACAGCCTGTTCCCCACAATTAACAAACGAGCAATCAGCTCAGAGGTGGTGCCTCCCCCCAGGGCTGAAGACGATTGTGGGCGCTCTGATCCAGTCGGTGAAGAAGCTCTCGGACGTGATGATCCTCACGGTTTTCTGCCTGAGCGTCTTTGCCCTCATTGGCCTCCAGCTCTTCATGGGCAACCTCCGGCAGAAGTGTGTGCGGTGGCCCCCCCCCAACAGCACCTTCCTGGAGGATTTGCGGCTGGACAACGACACCTTGGTCAACTCAACCTTCTATGACTTCATGGATGACTTCACCGGGAACTTCACTGGGAACTTCACCGGGAACTTCACAGGGAACAGCACCTTTGACTTTGAGGCCTACATCAGTGATGAAGGTAAAGCTCCTGCAGCCCCTTCTCCTCTGACCCTGCACCCTGGTTTGCTCCTCAGTTTCCTGCTCTTCCTGGCCACTCCAAGGTTTGCTCACATGGATCTTCCCGCCAAGACTGGTGGGTGGAGCAGGCTGTGCACCCTCAAAGAAGGGACAGATAGGATCAAATCCTCCTGGCCAGGGAAAATGAGGTCCACCTGGGCAAGCTACAGTCTTTCAGGAAGGTTTCACAACAGGAAGGTTTGGATGGACCAGCATCTCCATCTCTCTCACTTGCTGGTGAGAGCCGATGTCCCATCAGAGTAGTCACAGCAGGGAGATGAAACCATGAGGAGCAGGTGTAACTTTGGGTGGAAAACCAGAGGAAAAGATGCAGGAATGACACTTTTAATCCACTTTTCACTATCTGGATCCTTCCCCAGGTACCACAGTGCCCAATGAACCCTTCATGCAACACCACAAAAGCCACAGGAGGGGAAGGAGGGAGAGGTAGGACCAACATAGGTCCTCAGGAAGTTCTCCAAGGTGCTCCTTTCCTACTCCTTCTTTGAGAATTTTGCCCAAAGTGTGGTGGTTTTTTTGTTTGTTCTTCGTTTTTGAGTTTTTAAACTTCATGAAAATGTAAAAATCTCAGCAACTCTGCCTGGTAGAGCTGCAGGGTAGCAGGGTGCTCCACAGGGATGTTCCACATCTCCTTCAAGACACTTAGCAGTGCTCAGAAGGCCGGGCTGGGTCTCAGCTGAGCTGCTTGGCCCAACAATCAGCTCTGGCATTCATTACAGGAAGGTTTTGGTAGGGTGTAAGTTCAATCCATAGGATCTGATGAGCTCCATGCCAAGAGCAGTAGCCCAAGGCCACAACTGCAGCAGAGCAGCTGCTGGGGCCAGGCCAAAAGCCTGGAATTGCACAAACAGGATATTTCCTCCCTGAGCCCACACAGGATAAAGAAAAGCCTCATGGCAAGAAGCCAGGCAGAGCCAGGGAGGGTTCAGGAAGATCCAGAAGTCCCCATGTGGCTCCTGGGAGGGCTGTGCTGGGTGATGGTCAGGATTGGATCCAGCTGCCCCCTGCCATATCCAGATGTGGGTGTCTCCGGATGCTCCTCTGTGTCCCTGGGGCAGGTGACCTGTGGTGGCACTGCTTGGCGGCTCCTGTGGCTCTGGGCCTGTGCTGGAGCTGTAAGGAGGAGCTTTAAGGACCCCTGGTTTGTGAGCAGCGTGGGGGTGTCCCCACCAGGGATGGGAGCAGCAGGAGAAGGTGTAGCCATGGAGCAGGAGCAGTTTCCCCAGGTTTTTCTGGGACTCCTGCAGTGCCCTAT
Organism: Callaeas wilsoni; assembly: GCA_013398955.1. Lineage (NCBI taxonomy): Eukaryota > Metazoa > Chordata > Aves > Passeriformes > Callaeidae > Callaeas > Callaeas wilsoni. The sequence goes on from VWPU01008990.1 coordinate 16,224, forward strand.
GCTTGGTGCTTCCTGATTTCCCAGGAAACCAGACCAGCCCTGATCCTTTGACATCATGTTAATCCATTTTCCAGGCGACCTGGCCCTGGCCAGATCCAAAGCTGTTTCCAGGTTTGGGAGGGACCTGGTCAGAGTGATAAAACAATCTCAGGAGCTTCCTGAGACAGAGCCAAGACGAACAGCAAATTCAACAGAGAGTGGATACCCACGTGCCTGACACTGGGAGTCAGCAAATTCCTCTGGGATTCAAGGAATTTCCCTGACAGCAAGTCGCACCCAAGAATTGGAAAATCTATGTTTGTGTTTATTTATTTATTTATTTATTTTTATTCCTTGCTCCTTCCCCACCTGCAAAGCCAATTTCTACTTCCTGGAGGGAGCCCTTGATGCCCTGCTCTGCGGGAACAGCAGCGATGCTGGGTGAGTGAGACCTCCTCCCTCTGGATCCCCAGGAGGGGACAGGGAGCTGGCACAGCTCGTGGGACCCCTGATGCTTGGGATGGGACAGGGTTGGGGCTGGGAATGTGGCTCTGCAGGGGAACAGTCCGGGAATCCCGATGGATCAGCCTGGGGAGCATCCTGAGGGTATCAGCTGGATCATCCCAATGGTATCAGCTTGAGAGGGTATTGATCCAGGCATCCCAACTGTATCAGCTTTGGGGGGTATCAGGTATCAGGTGAGGGCAGGTGGTATCAATCCAGGCGCCTCACCTGTCTCATCCTGGAGGGGACAGTCCCCCCGCTGCACCCTCACTCTCCAGGGATGGGTTTGGCTGCGGGGCCGTGCCAGGGTCTCATCCCTGCTGCCCCCCGGCAGGAAGTGCCCCGAGGGCTATGAGTGCATGAAGGCCGGGAGGAACCCCAACTATGGCTACACCAGCTACGACACCTTCAGCTGGGCCTTCCTGGCCCTCTTCCGCCTCATGACCCAGGACTACTGGGAGAACCTCTTCCAGCTGGTAGGCACCTCCCTTCCATCCCTGTGCGAGCGTTCCTCTTGTTTCCGTGCTGCCCCTGAGGTGAAAAGTCACTGACTGGAAGCTTGTGGGACCTTGTCCTGTGGTTTGTGGATCCAGCCAGGATCAGCGGAGATGGGGATGGTCACGTTCACTTCCCTAACATGGAAGTGCAGTGTATTTCCCAGGGTGCTGTCAGCCCTATCATGGAAATCAGGGATTTATAAGATTATCCAGAGCATCTCTGGCTCGAGCTGAGGGACAGGATAAGGAGGAGAAGCCAGGTCACTTGTCCCCTCATTGAGTTGTCCTCTAGGGACACACCACAAAACCCCAGCAGACCCTGGCTCCAGAGGCTATCCAGGTAAAAGGGATCCTACACCTAAGGCTTCCCCGGTCCTCTGGAAAGGTTTGCCCAGAGGATCAGAGTCAGAAAAGGACCACGTTGGCCTGAAGGGGAGACCTGAGAAGGTGGAGGCTGAGGGACATCAGCTTCTCCCAGCAAAGCTAGTCAGTGATGGAATATTGGTCCCACCTCCATTGCTCCCAGCCCTTGGGAACTTTGGGAACCAAGGCTTCTCTCTGCCTCCCACCAGTCCCAACCCAGTGCCAGACCCTGCAGGAAGGTCCACTGGGCAATGACCAACCCTTGGAGAAGACAGGAGCAAAATATTTCCCTCCGACCACAACCAGGAGGGTGTCCCGGGGTGGCACCTTCTCCTGGGAGCATCACCAAAGTGACATCGTGACATCCCTGCCACCTCTTCCCACAGACACTGCGGGCAGCAGGGAAAACCTACATGATCTTCTTCGTGGTTGTCATCTTCCTGGGCTCCTTCTACCTCATCAACCTCATCCTGGCCGTGGTGGCCATGGCTTATGCCGAGCAGAACGATGCCACCATGCTGGAGGAGCAGCAGAAGGAGGAGGAATTCCAGCAGCTCATGGAGCAGCTGAAGAAGCAGCAAGAGGAGCAGGAAAAGCTGGTGGGTGGAGAAGGGTGGAGGCCAAAATGAGGGGTCTTGGGAATAGGGAGAGGGAATGGAGGCAGCAACAAGCATGGTGTAAAATCCAAAGAAAAACTCTGTTTGGTCCACAGGAAGTAAAGAAAAACTGGAGTAACTATTTCGGGCATCACATCTGAATCAAAAAACTGAGAGAGTATCATGGGTGGGTACAAAAAAGGCTGAAAAGATCAACTTTCCATATCCAAATCCCAGCCCAGGGAGCACTGGGAGGCAGCAGAGGAGCAGCACAGGAATGAGGTGGTGTTTGAGAGGAGGAGGAGGAGGATGTGAGGGACATAAAAGGCCTCAGAACTTCCAGTGGATCTCCTGCTGCACATCAGGAAGCCTGGCAGGAGCCCGGCTCGGTGTCACCAGGGCACAAAGGAGGCATTCAGGGAAGATGGGGCAGCTGCCGCACAGCTCAGTGTGTCAGCAAACCCTTGGCTTGGGAGACACAACCAAGGGCTCGAGACACCCTGAGCCTCAAGAGGGGGATCCTGGTGTCCTTAGGGGAGCCAAGGAAACCTGGAATGGTGGAAGTGTCCATGCTCATTGCAGGACGGTTGGAAATCGATGGTCTTTCCGGTCCCTTCCAACGCAAACCACTCTGGGATTCCATAAATACCAGGGGGGAAGGGACCTCCAGGATCTTCTGTTCCAACCCTGCTTGGCCAAAGCACAGTCTGGACAAGGGATGTCCCATTGTGGTCCCAGGATGTTATCTTCATCCCTTTCCTGTCCTTGGGAATGTTTTTCAGTACAGCATTCCTATAAAAACATGGCCAAAAGCCTCTGGTGCTGCAGCCCAGCCGTTTTCCATCTCTAATCATCATTTTGGTCCATGTCAGCAACATCTGCAGGAGACATCCCTGAAAATCTCTTTGTCTGGGCAAGACACCACCTCCCTCACGTGCAGAGACACGAAACAGTGTTTGACTCTCTCCAGAGCCTCTTATCTCTCTTTTCTTATCTGTCCAGAGCCACGACACCCCTGGGAAGTGGCTTGTTCTTCTCCGGCTGCTGCTGTTTGCAGGAAGGGTGTGAGCCAGCCCTGCCCGAGGGCTGGGGGCTCCGGGGCTGGGGTCAGGCTGGTGCTGAGGCCCCTTCCCTGAGCAAATCCACCAGGGAGGTGCCCAAAGGCTTGGTCAAGGGATGTTTTCCTCTAGAGTCACACAGGGAAATGAAAAACATAGAGGGACTTAAGCTGAGAGTGAGGGCAAAGCACCTACAAGAAATGGGGGCTTGGACCTATTTAATATCCCATGACTAAAATTGGAAAATGTCCTGGATTTCAGCAATCTGCTGTGAGAACAGAGAATTTCCCACTCTTTTGTGGCATCCTCAGTGCTACCAAAGGGTGTAATAAACTCTAAATTTTAATAGCACTGTTGGAAAGAAAAAGACAAAAAAAATGATAAATAATTGTACATGCAATGGAAATGTGATAATACAACATTCTGGGGGAAAAAATTACATTTTGATTCAGACATTCTCAAATTCAGTGCAAGTGCAAAAATCCTGGAGGTCACATTTCAGCAAGAGCCTTGATGATTTTGCTTCTTTGCCCTTTTGGATGAGAGCTCATTGCAGAGGGCAAAGTTTCCTGCTTGAAGAACCAAGGTTTGCTTGGTTTTGTCCTTAGGAATTTTTCTCCCTGACCAAATCCAAACAGATCTAACTCAGCTGTGGAGAGGTGAGTGCAGGGGGGAAAGGGAAAGGGAAAGGGAAAGGGAAAGGGAAAGGGAAAGGGAAAGGGAAAGGGAAAGGGAAAGGGAAAGGGAAAGGGAAAGGGAAAGGGAAAGGGAAAGGGAAAGGGAAAGGGAAAGGGAAGTCCCAGGATGGTTTATGTTGGAAGGCACCTGAAAACTCATCCAGTCCCACCCCTGCCATGGGACACCTCCCACTACCCCAGGTTGCTCCAAGCCTCATCCATCCAGCACTTCTGGGGACGGAAGGAATTTTCCCACCCCCTGGAGCCCTCAGCCACTGTGGGATGTCCCCGTGGCTGCCGACACAGGGGTGACAGGGACGGGGTTGTGCAGTTGCAGGAGCGCACATCCAGCAGCGATTCCCTGCCCAGCAGCGTGGCCAGGAAAGGAAACGACTCGGACCTCAACAGTGACCAGGACAAGGCCAAGGACTGCAACGGGCAGGTGGTGCCCAAGATCACCCTGCAGAGATCCAACACCGTGATTGATGTAGGTGCCAGCTCTGTCCCTGCCATCCCTGGGTGCCCACCCTGACCAACCTCCTGAGGGGACAGGCTTGGGCCCACCTCGCTGTGGGTTGGGTCCTACAAGTCTTTTTGAGGTCCCCACCCTGCACCTGGTGGTCTCTCCAGACCATTCCCTGTCTTCTGCCTGCTCTGTCATTCAGAGCATGGAATACCTCTGCATCCCTCTCTTCTCCTCCCAGTTCAACCCCACCTATGAGCCAGAGAAGTCAGACCTCAATCACCTCACTGTGGGCAACCAAGATGGGCCGGGGCTGGAGAAGAGGGTGGGAAGTGCCATCAGTGTCATCTCCAACACTGTGGAAGGTACGTCCCCCTGGGTGAGGGTCCTGGTCTGTGCTGGAGGGCCTGGGTTGGTGACAGTGGCTGTTCCAAATTCCCAGCCCCACACAAGGGATGACGCCAGCCCTGGAGTTTCTGTACGGGGTCAGTGATGCTCAAGCCAGGCTTTTCATCCCAGCTCACTGGGATGATGCCTGGAGGCAATAATCCAATATCTCACACAAATTAATGGGATTGCAGTTGATTAGAGGAGTCTCCAGAGCCAACTGGAGCAGCTTCCCAGGAGCTGCTGTGTCAGCTTCAGCAAAAAGCACCATGAACTCAGCAGTTCATGTCCCCTGTGCCCCCTGAGAACGGGCACAAAACCCCCTGGTCACCCCAGAACAGTCCCTTGGATGTCCTGGCAATCTCAGTGTGGCAGGGACACCTCAAATCCTGCCCAGGGGCTGGAAGCAGGATTGGATCCACAATTTCCTGGCTGATCTGCCTTTCCATCCCTCTCCAGTTTGGAGGCTGCATCATCTCTGTGCCTGGGCATGGAAAGGCTCCTCCTTTTAGCCCCAGTATTTTTTGGGGGCTGCAATACAAAAAATACCTAAAGCATCTAGAAAGTGTCCAGAGGAGGGCTAAGAAGATGATGAAGGATCTGGAGGAGCCACATGAGGAGTGGCTGAGGTCACTTGATTTGTTCAGCTGGAGAAGAGGAGCCTGAGGTCAGACCTCAGCTCCTCCCCAGGGGCAGTTCCGATCTCTGCTTCCTGTGACCAAGGACAGGACCCGAGGGAACGGCCGGAGCTGTGCCAGGGGAATTTGAGATGGATCTCAGGGAAAGGTTCTTCCCCCCAAGGGTGCTGGGCACTGCCCAGGCTCCCCAGGGAATGGTCCCGGCCCCGGGGCTGCCAGAGCTCCAGGAGCGTTTGGACAGCGCTGCCAGGGATGCCCAGGGTGGGATTGTTGGGGTGCCTGGGCAGGGCTAGGAGCTGGATCGATGATCTCTGTGGATCTCTTCCAGCTCAGGATATTCCATGATATTAAAATCATAGATTGTCCAGAGCTGGTCCAGGACCTCAGGAGAACTTCTGAGGGTCAGCACTTGCCCATGCAGGTGAGGACAAGATAATCCTACACTTTTCCTTTCCCACCCTCAGAGCTGGAAGAAGCTCACAAGAAATGCCCACCCTGGTGGTACAAATTCGCCCACACATTCCTGGTCTGGAATTGCTGCCCTCCGTGGGTGAAGCTGAAGGAGTTTGTCAAGCTGGTGGTGATGGACCCCTTCGTGGACCTGGGCATCACCATCTGCATCGTGCTCAACACCGTCTTCATGGCCATGGAGCACTACCCCATGACGGAGGAGTTCGAGAACGTGCTGAGCGTGGGGAACCTGGTAGGGAGCTCCATCCTTCCCCTTTCGAGCCCAGCCGCCCCACCACCCCTCCTGAAGGGCAGATCCCCCCTCTGCTGCTGTGTGAAACACCCCAGCTGCTGACAAAGCACTGCGGGCTCTGTCCACAGCACCCCTGCACCGGGCTGGGCTCCGGGATGGCCCAGATCAAGGGCATTGATGTGGGATTGGGATCCATCATTCCCTGCTCCCCTCCTGCTGCAGTCCCTGCCCGGCTTGGTGCATCCTGAGCCACCCTCTGCATCACGACTTTGCTGCCAGCCCTGGGTGACACCATGGTGACCCTGAAATGTTGGCTGGGCATGAGACAGAGCAGGGGGTGTTCCAGATTGTGGGAACAAACAGGTCCCCATGAGCAACAATGCAGCATTAAAATCAATAATAATCAGGGATTTTCCCAGTGGAATCACTGCAAATCTCAGCTGTCCTGATTTTATAGGTGTGTTTAGTGGCTGCTCCTGCTTGGAGCTGGTGACAAAAGGGCTCTCATCAGGATGAATCTGATGGTGGGACAAGCCCGGGAGCCCTCTGGCAGCGGTGGGAAACGCACTAAGGAATGGGAGAGCTCCCATCTCCTCTGCTGCCACTTTGCCCTGCTCCAGCACCTGCCGAGGCCTATGGAAGTGCAGCCCTGGAGTGACAGATGCCGCTGCCCGGGCGGGCGGGACTGGCTCTGGTTTCATTCAGGAAATACAAGGGGATTAATGGGCCGGTGCTCAAGGCACGGCCGGGCTGAGGCGGCTCCAGCCCTTCCTTCGAGCCAGGAGCGGATTCTGGCTGCGTGTGCACCCCGGGGGAACGATCTGCTGGGGAAGGGCCAGGTGGGGATGGGAGCAGGAGGAGATCCCACTGAGCCAGGATTCCCCCCACATCCCCCGCCTGTGCCCGACGTGGGAGCTGCAGCTGCTGCCTGTGCCACTGCAGGGTGTAAAGGACAAGGGTAGGGATCAGCTGGGAGGAGCAGGACAGGGGATGTTTCTGGGCTGGCATGGAAGGGACATGTGGGGATCATCCCCTGGGTGCTGGAGCAGGAACAGGACAGGGGACATTTGTGGGCTGGCATGCTGGGGACATGTCGGATAATCCCTGGGATGCAGTTGCAGGAGCAGGACAAGGGATGTTTGTGGGCTGCCATGCTGGGGACATGTGGAGAGCTTCCCCCGGGATACTGGTGCAGGAGCAGGACAGGAAATGTTTGTGGGCTGGCATGGAAGGGACATGTGGGGACAATCCCTGGGATGCAGTTCCTCCCTGCTGCTCCTCCCTGCTGAGTGAGGGACAGACCTGTGTGTCCCACCACCATCTCCAGCCAGGACAAATCTGTCACCAGGCCCTCTGCGCGTGCTGTGCCATGGAATTGCAGCAGGGATGTCGATTGTCACCTGGCAGAGCCCTCTCTGCAGTGACATGATACTGCAGGTGCCTTCGTGGTCCCAGGAAAGCAGCAGTGTGTAAAATCCAGCTCAGCTGTCACAGGGCTCAGGGAGGGACAGGGGCGTCCCAGTAGCAGCCCAGTTCCCAGTAGTGCTGGGCATCTGTGATTTTCCAGTCATTCCAAAGGCATCTCTTTGCCAAGGAAATTGTATTTTTAATTTCCAGCTGCCAACACTCACCTTTGTGTCCCTCCAGAGGAATCAGCCACCAGTACTCCCAGTCTGGCTTCAGCCATGCTGGGCAGCATCTGGGAAGCTCGTTCCCAACTGGGACTGGCCCTAATGAGGTGAAATGCTTTGGGAATACACCAAAAAAGAGGGATGTTGCCCACCTCATCCCACAGCTCAGCACTGTTCCATAAACAAGTGACCAAGGGTGCTGCTTCCCACAGGTCTTCACGGGGATTTTCACAGCGGAGATGGTCCTGAAGCTCATTGCTCTGGATCCCTACGAGTATTTCCAGCAGGGCTGGAACATCTTTGACAGCTTCATCGTCACTCTGAGCCTGGTGGAGCTGGGCTTGGCCAACGTGCAGGGGCTCTCTGTGCTCCGGTCCTTCCGCCTGGTACGTGCCAGGGGACACCTGGGAGGTGACAGGGACAGGGTGGGGATGGCTTGTTCAGCCTCCTTCATGGTGGAGGCCCAACTTGGGAGGGACCAACCTGGCCCCTGTTAAAGACAACACTGAGTCAAGTTAAATATTTAAGGAAGCTGGAGTCAGAGCAGTTGGGGGTTTAACCCCTCCTGCCTCGATCAAACAGCCCCGGGAGGGTCAAATGGCAGTGTCACATCCTTGCTGGCACCTTGTGGCAGTGACACCCTCAGCCATCCCCCCTTCTCTCCTTGCCCCCCGCAGCTGAGGGTTTTCAAGCTGGCCAAGTCCTGGCCCACCCTCAACATGCTCATCAAGATCATCGGCAACTCTGTGGGTGCCCTGGGCAACCTCACGCTGGTTCTGGCCATCATCGTCTTCATCTTCGCCGTGGTGGGGATGCAGCTCTTCGGCAAGAGCTACATCGAGTGCGTGTGCAAGATCTCCGTGGACTGCACCCTGCCCCGCTGGCACATGAACGACTTCTTCCACTCCTTCCTCATCGTCTTCCGCATCCTCTGCGGGGAGTGGATCGAGACCATGTGGGACTGCATGGAGGTGGCCGGCCAGACCATGTGCCTCATCGTCTTCATGATGGTCATGGTCATCGGGAACCTCGTGGTGAGGCTGGGGGGACCCTTGCTGGGGGCAGGGACAGAGGGCTCGTGGGGTGGGGACGCCTCTGTCCAGCTCAGCTTTTCCACAGGGCTGTGCCCATGGGCAGGGTCTGGACGGGAGCACGGGGATCCTCCTCCCTCCCCAGGCCCTTGGGAAGGGCTGTGTCAGCTCTGTGCGAAACAGAGGGAGAAATGATTCCTGTGGGACCTTCGGCTGAAACCAGACCAGGAACTGTGGGGAAACTGAGGCGCAGAAAACCACAGCGGGCTTTAGGCAGAGGCAGGGGCAACTCGGACGAAACAGAGCTCAGCTTCAAGCTGCCCTGTGTCCCCCACTTGGCTTTTCCAGCTTTCCTGCCCCATTTCTCAGTCTCCTGATGAGGGATGGAGGCAGAGCTCCATCCATCCATCCATCCATCCATCCACCCACCCATCCATCCATCCATCCATCCATCCATCCCACCCTGTGCTCCAGGTGCTTTTGGGAGCAGCCCTCCCGCAAGGCTCCTGCAGATCCCCAACCTCCCCAGTCCTCACCGTGCTCCCGGTGGCATCTGGTGATGCACAGCCTCCTTCCCTGTGTCCGTGGGACCCCCTGCTCCCCTCACCCCTGTCCTGCCCCCGCCCTCCCTGCTCCCCCCGGCTGCCTGTGCTGCCTGAACCACAGGTTTGCGAGTTCCAGGCGAGCGTGAAATCCTTTCTAAACTTGGTAACCCCATCGCTGGCAGCTCTGGAGCTTGTTTTGCAGCCTGCGTGGGCCCTGTTCTCCCTTCTTGAGGAGCAGGGCAGGGGAGGGAAGCGCCGACTCGCTCCTATTACTTGCCGGGGTTGTGTAATCCCTTTGGAATTTGCTTTGAAAAACTATCTGCCCCCGGGAGCTGCTGACCCCTGTCCCCAGGGAGGCTCTGAAAGGAGCCCGGGGAGAAACCCAGAGCAGCCCCCAGCTCGGGTCAGCTTGGAGTGTCCCACTTTGAGGGCAGAAAGTTGGGATTTGGGTGCTGCTTGGCTTCCCTGGCTCATGCCAGGGATTCGGGGCTTTGAAGGGAGAGCCCCTGGCTGCAGACCTTGCCCCAGGTCTGTGCTGGGTGGTGCTGGGCAGATGAGGGGAGCAGCCCCGTGTCCCCCCGGGTTGCCCATCCCCCAGCAGTCAGCAATGGTTTGTGATGGCACCTTTCCACAGGTGGCATCAGGGTAAGGCTGGGTCAGGCTGAAAATCACCCATAAAGGGGCCTGTAAGGAGCAGGAGCCTCTCCAGAACCATCTGCAGGGGCTGCAGGAGTTTGGGCTGGGAATCACAGCTGGGGCTCCCTGCAGAGCCCTCCCAAAAGGGGCTCTGGAAACTTTCCCTCTTTTGGGGCTCGTTTTTGGAGTAGCAGAGTCCATCCACCTCTCCAGGAGACTGTTCTGGAGAAGACTTGGGGGAAGCACAATTTCAGCTGGTGGGGTCAGCAGAGGTGCGGGTGTCCCCATCCCAGAGGTGCGGGTGTCCCCCTCCCAGAGGTGCAGGTGTCCCCATCCCAGAGGTGCGGGTGTCCCCCTCCCAGCGGTGTGGGTGTCCCCATCCCAGAAGTGTGGGTGGCCCCCTCCCAGGGGTGTGGGTGTCCCCATCCCAGAAGTGTGGGTGTCCCCATCCCAGAGGTGCGGGTGTCCCCCTCCCAGAGGTGTGGATGTCCCCATTCCAGAGGTGCCAGTGTCCCCTCCCTGAGCTGCACCCCAGCCCTCGGGGCAGCTCTGCAGCTTCTGCACGGGCTCCATTTACAGCCCAGCAGAGAAACACGGAGCACAAAGACGGCTAGAGCCCTCTCTGCCCTCCTCCTCCTCTCTGCCAGGCTCTTCTGGCCGTGCCTCAGGTATTTCCGAGTCCTGGAGCCCGTCCCGGAGGCTCCCAAGTATCCACGTGAAGGGAGGTGTGCGTTTCTCCGCGCTTCCCCTGCGCAGGAAGGTGACCCGTCCTTCGCTGTTAACGACACTTTGAGCATTTCCTTTGGGGTTATTCAGGGAAAAGGGAGGAAGTCAGTCGGGTGACAAGGTAACGCAGTCCTGTCCAACAAAGCCAGAGCCAGCGGCACTCATTAACTGTAACTGGTACTTAACGGGGGCATTCAACTGCTGGGCCCGCAGGGATTTATTTAAAGACGTGGTTTAAGGCACATGGCATGAGCCATGTGAAAACAGCAGTGTCCTTGGATAGCAGCTAATTCCCGTCTCAGATGCGCTGCTGGCACCGCACAACACGGCACAAACACCGACAGCTGTGGGCTGGGTCTGTCCCTGCTCTGCTCCAGAGGGGTGCCTGTCCCACTCCTCTGCTCCCGAGCTGCTCCAGGTTTCTGGCAGGCAGCAACCCCAGCTGTGCCAGGCGAGGCTGCAGTGGGGTCCAGTCACGTTTTGGGATGGTGAAGTAGAAGGGGAAGTACACAAGCCCATGCTTGGAGTTACACAGAGCATTTACCGGCTCGTGCTGAGGTGAAACATCACTTTGATGGAGCAGAGCGGTGTCTGGGACACAGGGAAGAGGTCACAGCTGGGGTTCAGGTTCCTCCGTGGCTCCAGGGTGCTGGAGACCCTCAGGAGCTTGCTGGGCATCTGGGCTATCAAAGCCAGGGAAGAGGAGAGGAAGAGCTGCAGCTGAGAGGACAAGCAGGAGGTCTCATTCCGGGGAGAGAAGGGACATAATCACAGAATCATGGAATCCCAGACTGGTTTGGGTTGGAAAGGACATTAAAGAGCACTCAGCCCCACCCCCTGCCATGGGCAGGGACATATTCCACTATCCCAGGTTGTTCCAAGCCTTGTCCAACCTGGCCTTGGACAATTCCAGGGATGGGGGAGCCACAAGAGCTGAGTTGCATCCGTGGGAGTGGTGGGGAGAAGCACCAGAGGCTTGGAGAGTCCCCCATGGGATTCCTGGAGCTCCAAGAGACCAAAGAAAGGGACACACTCACAGATCCACTGCAGAGCTTGAGAGGAGCTGAAACCATGACTGGCATCACTTGCAGAGGGATCTGCAGGACCGTGGGAGCCCAGGGTGAGGTTGAGGGCATCAGAGCCCAGAGGGGTTGAGGAGGAGCATGTCCATGTCCTCCAGGAACTGGGATTGGCACCTCGGCAGTCCCCAGAGCTGGTGAGGGCAGGGCAGAGCCCATGAGACACTCAGCAAAGGGGTTTCTCCACAGCCACGAGTGATCCCTGCAGCTCCGGAGGGAGATCCTGAGGCTCAGGACCTGCTGGACCTCAGGGCTGGAGTTTGCTTTGTCCCCCCAGGTGCTAAACCTGTTCCTGGCTCTGCTGCTGAGCTCCTTCAGCGCCGACAACCTCTCAGCCCCGGACGAGGACGGGGAGATGAACAACCTGCAGATCGCCATCGGCCGCATCACCCGCGGCATCGCCTTCGTCAAGGCCACGCTCCTCGCGCTGCTTCGCAGGCTCTGGAAGGGCAAGAAGGTGGCACCAGAGGAAGAGCAGGACCCCAGTAAAAGGGACAACTCCGTGCTCAACCATGTGGACACAGCCCCGGAGCCCAAGTCGGGGTACCTGGATGGCATCACTGGCAAGGAGCACATTTTCATGGATGAGCTGGACCACATGAACTTCATCAACAACCCCAACCTGACAGTGCAGGTCCCCATTGCCTCCGAGGAGTCCGACCTCTATGAGGAGACCAGCACCCAGTCCGACACCGAGGACACCACCAAGGTAAGGAAGGCGGATGGAAGGGAAGGGTTTCGCCCCAAAGCTGGGACTGCCCCATTCTTGCTGTGCTGCCCAAAGAACGATGTAGGTTTGGGTCACTTTTAGCTTTTTCACAGTGCGTGGCATGGGCCAAACTTGGGGTTTTCCAAGCTGGCATTTCCCAGTGTAAGCTGGGGTGGGAGGGGAGGGTCCAAGCAGGGCTTTGGCTGTTTTGGGTCAGACTATGGGGTTATTGCCAATGCCAGAGGGCCCCACTGCACCACAGGGGCAGTGCAAGGGTCAGAGCACTCAGTTTGGGGTTAAAGATGTTCCAGAGGAATCCGATGCCAGGAAATCTGCTGATGGCACTATCATTGGATCCACTGCTAATGCCTCGGAAAGCATCATCCTGGGGAGGCCTGAACCAGATGGAGGAGCTTAGCAGGGTGAACATGAAGCGAGGGATGTGGGATCCAAAGCTGAGACAGCTGAGTCCGGTCTCCAGGGGACTGTTGGGGTCCACTGGGAGGGTGGCAGGGGGCAAAGAAACTTGGGAAGACCCAAATGGACACAAAAGGGTGATGGCGTGGTGGGAAATTACTGCTCACTCCAAGGTCCTGGGGACACGGGGCAGCTGGAGGTGCTGAGGGGGACAGGAGCAGCTGCATCGGCCTGGGAAGGGGGTTTGTATGGACAACAGGACAGCTCTGAGCAGGGATTTGTCATGACTGGATGGCAAACGTGTGCCCAGGAGCTGAGGGAACTCTGGGAAGCTCCGTCCCAACCAGCCCTGCCAGGTTCAGGAGGCATCTGGTGCTGCTGAAGACCTGGACGGGACTGCACAGGGAGCCCCAGGAAAGGCTGGAAAATGAAGCAGGGCTCCAAAACTGCAAAGCCTCTCACCTGCCTCCCATCTGCAGGCTCCTCACAGCTCAGCATGGTGACAGGGACCCAGAGGGGACAATCCTGATTATTTAGTGTTATCTGGGAAAATAGAGGGTTTTCAGCAACTGGGGTGCAGGAGGGGGACAGGAGGAAAGGTGGGGCTGTCCGTTGTCATTGTGAATGTACCGCCACGCCCTCCAGAGGGGACAAACGTGCGTGGAGCACCTTGGTCAAGAGAATGGGCCGGGGGGGTTGCTGCTCTCAGTTCCCTCAGTGTTGCCACCAGGAGGGCTGGGAGTTGGCATTTCCCCCCAGATTTTTCCTACCACAACTCCAGTCCCGCAGCAGCAGTGCCCAGCAGAGTGGGTGCACTGCAGAGGCAGTGCCAATGGCAACCTGGCCACAATGGGGGGGGGACACACGGGGTCCCCATGGACCTCAGCTCCCTGCAACCACAAAGTGCTTCCCAGCAGGTGGGAAAACCTTGGTGTGCAGTCACTGGACCCGTCCTGGCACAGCTTTAGGGTGTGTCCAGGTGATGGTCACCCGCTCTGAAACACTGCATGGAAAAACTCTGAGAGCCATCCCTGGCTGCTCAGCACGTGCAGCAAGCAAAGGGCACCTCTCAACCGTAAATACCAGTTCAGCCCATTGGGGCTGCTGGGTTTGGTGCCTAAATTCAGCCAAAGCTGACTCAGGTGGGAGCCAAGGGGGTGCATTAAAAACAGGGGCCCTGCCCAGGCAGCAGGAACGATGAGCTGCAATTTGTCATGGAATCACAAATTACTTGGGTTGGTAAGACTCTCAAAGACCATCTAATTCCAAACCCCTGCCATGGGCAGGGACACCTCCCACTATCCCAGGGTGCTCCAAGCCCCATCCAACCTGGCCTTGGACACTTCCAGGGATCCTGGAAAACCTTTGCCAGGGCCTCCCCACCCTCACAGGGAGCAATTCCTTCCCAATATCCCACTTCTCCCTGCCATCTGGCACTGGGAAGCCATTCCCTGCGTCCTGTCCTTTCATCCCTTTTCCCAAGTCGCTCTCCTAGAGCCCCTTTAGGCACTGGAAGGGGCTCTGAGGTCTCCCAGACCCGACCCTTTTCCAGGCTGAACATCCCCCCGCTCTCCCAGCCTGAATATGTAAGGTGAAATGACAATTAGCAATCTCGTACTAATTGGTGGGAGCCCTGCGCTGTTCCCGCGGGGGATTGGTGCCAGCTGGGTGTGCTCACACGCCGGGGATCAGCTCCAGATGGAGCCAGAGCCCCGCACACCGCCCGCTCCGGGGACACTCCCACCGCCACGATCTCAAACCGCGGGGGCTTCTCCACACGGGCTGCTCAGACAACGCTGATAAATCCCCTCCACTTCCAGAGCAGCTTCTTTCCAAGGAAAAGCTCTTCGTCGGGGAAATGATAGCAGCAGGATCCCCGCAGATGCAATTTTGCGCGTGGTGGTTGATCTCTGTTTGCAGCTCAAAGCGGTGGTGGGGGGCAGCCTGGTCTGTGGCTCTGCGGAATCAGTGCAGGGGCTCAGGGCTCTTCCAGGGGCTTTTTCCCTGGGGATCCCATCCTGCGGGGCAGGGTGATGTGTCCCGAGATGCTCCGGGCTGGGGTGCAGCACAGGGGTGTTGTCAGTGGAGCTGAGGAGCTGGAAAGGGGCTCAGCTGGAGCAAAGGGGGCTCAGGGGGGACCTTGTGGCTCTGCACAACGCCCGGACAGGAGGGGACAGCCGGGGGGGTCGGGCTCTGCTCCCAGGGAACAGGGACAAGAGGAGAGGGAACGGCCTCAGGCTGAGCCAGGGGAGGTTTGGATTGGAGATTAAGGAAAATTTTTTCACTAAAAGGGTTGCCCAGCCCTGAAACAGCTGCCCAGGGCAGAGGTGGAGTCCCCATCCCTGGAGGGGTTTAAAAGGATGTGGCACTTGGGGACACGGGTCAGTGGTAGCCTTTGCACTGCTGGATTTGATGGTCTCAGAAGGCTTTTCCAAACTGAACAATTCCATGATTCTCAGTGCTGTGGATTATGGGGCCACAGGGTGAGTCAGGGTGTGCAGCACCAAGGATGGGAAAGCCCTAGACTGGGGAGGAAAGTCCCAGCCAGGCTGGAGATGCTGTACCAGGTGTGTGATGGAAATTGCCCTCCACACCTGCTGGTTCCAGGTGTGGGAGTACTCAGGAGCCCCCAGGGATGGGTTTTATCCCTGTCCCCACCCAAGAGAATCTGCTCTGGTCTCCACCCACAGAACTCCTGGGTTCCATGAGCCATCCAAGGGCCTTTTGGACCTTCCCCCACATCTCCAGGGCAGTTGCACTGGTTTGTCCCCGCCTCGACCCTTTGTAAGGCTTGTCCTGGAGGCAGATGGCTCCCATGTGTCATTCCAGCTTGCCTAGCTCCGTGCTGAGACTCCCTAATCCTCCTGTCCCTCCCCTCCGGCCTCGACTGAGAGTGGTCCCAGTGGTCCTTGAGAGCTGACAGCTGGTGCCAGCCCTGCTGCTGTGTCCTCTCCTGCATGTCCCCAGAGGTCCCTCAAAGCAACATCTTCTCTCGGAGATGTGGCTGTGGCCTCTGAAACAGCGGGCAGTGACAGTGCCTCAGTTTACCCCAGGGGATTTTCCCTGTTTTTTGGAGGATGGAGCAGCTCCTTTATGGACTACCAAAAGCAGGAGCAGCTTGAGGGGAGGATTATCTCCTTCCTGTGTAAGCCAACACCTTCCTGTGCTGGAAGTACCCATCCTGGCTCCTCTGGTTCCTGCTGCTCCCAGGTAGGATAGCTAGGGCTGGGGATCTGCTCGTTCCTCAAGTGCTGCACAAGGGCTTCTCGGAAAGCCAAAAAAAAAAGGAGGAAAAAGAATCCCAGGGGCTTGCCAAGGTTTTCTCTTGTTATCAGCCCCTCTGGCCTTGCTGAGTGGTGTCTGGGAAGGCAGCCAAGCTGGGCTGTGGAGCAGGATGGAGCTGGAGAGAGGTATTTGGGATGCAGGTTTTGAACTTGAGTGAACCTCGGGCTGAGGGCCCTTCAGCACAAGCTGAGCCGGAGGGAGGAGAGGCTGCTTGGGTTTCTGCACCAAAACGGGTCGGCAGAGCAATTCTTGGATGGGGACACACAGAGGAGGAGGAGGAGGAGGCAGTGAGAGAATTGGCCTGAGGTGGTGGCAGAGGGGGATGGCAGATGGAGCTGCTGTGCTGGGAGGAAGGCTGGGATCAGGGCCTTTTGTTCCTCTGAACCTGGATGAAAAGCAAAGCTCAGGTACCAACAATCCCCCAGGGTTTGCAGCCCTGGATGATTCAACAGCTTCTGGGCTGTGTGTCCTAGGAGAGGAACGCGGAGCATCCTCCAAACAAGGGGGTCCCACCACCCATCTGGTCCTGCCTGGGCTCTCTGGGGCAGGAGGAGCATGGCTGGAGGCAGCCAAAGCCCAGGAGCCTGGCCTGAATTCCTGTCCCTCTGCAGAACCCCCTGTCCAGCGACAACGCCTCGTCCGTGTGCAGCACAGTGGATTACAAACCCCCTGCGCCCGAGGAGGAGGAGGTGGCAGAGGTGGCTCAGGACAGCAACGAGCCCGAGGAGTGTTTCACCGAAGGTGAGGGACAGAGCAGGGCTGGAGACCCTGTGGGCAGGGGGAGATGGGTTTGGAGAGGGGGAAATGGGGGCGGAGGGGCCACTGCCAACCAATTCTTGCAGCACAAGGACCCCCAGGCTCCCTGAGCTCAGCCCACACTCCAAATCCTTCTGCACCACCGCAGAATGATCCCCATGGAGCTCCCCTTGTGCACCCCACCTAAGCCCAGCAGGATCCTGGTCCAACCTCCACCAGGGAGGGTTTAAAATGCCAATAAAACTGGGAGTAGTGGGAACACCCTGGCCAGGAGTGACCCCCAGCCCTGTGTCCCCAGGCTGTGTGAAGAGGTTCCCCTGCCTCTATGTGGACATCACCAGTGAGAAGGGGAAGATTTGGTGGAACCTCAGGAAAACCTGCTTCCGCATTGTGGAGCACGACTGGTTCGAGACCTTCATCGTCTTCATGATCCTCCTCAGCAGTGGGGCACTGGTAGGTCCCACCCTTCCCCTGTCCCAAGGGCTCTGCAGCAGCTTCCCAGCCTGGGGGGAGCCTGGGGAGGTGACAGAGCCCAGGCTCTGGGCATCTCCTGTGCCAAATAACCCAGCTGTGGGCAGATGTTCGATTTCAAACCCCATTTGGCTCAGGTCTGACCAATGTACAGCCTTGTGAGGGGATCTAAACATCCTCCAGGAGTCATGGTACCCCCTGCTCACCCCTCCCCAGCACCCCTGGACCATTGTCCATGGGCTGTGGTCCATGGGCTCGAGGGGATGCCACTCCCCTTTGCCTGCAGCCCCCACTGCTGCTCTTAATGCCGACTATGAACCATCTGAACCATTTATTCAGCTTTGTGTGGTTCCTCATTTCACCACCACCATCACCAGCTGTCGGGAGGTGCTTGACTAACAGTTCATGGTTTTTATTTTGCTGTTCAGCACCTCCATCAGTGCCTGGTGTCCTCTCTCAGAACCTGTGTGTTCAGTTAAATCAACTTAATTAATTATCTGTATGTTGGCCTGGTGCTCTTCTCCAAGCATTTGGGCTGGACTTAATGCAGGAAATACCAACTTCTCTGCAGGTTTGGAGGTGAAGAGAGAGGGAAGGAGAACAGAGGGACTGAGAGGGTTTTCAGACACACTTTACATGTCTGCAGTTCGTTCTGAGGTGGTTTGGGGATGTCTGAGGTTGTAGATGGTGCCGGAATTGAAAGCTGTGCTATGCCAGCTGTGCAACACCTGGTCACCACACCCCTACCTCTGACTGCTCACTCAACACGTGGGTGTAGCACTCACCCAAACTCCTCAGGGCATTTTCAAAACTCCCAAAGCATCCCAAGGTGTGGGTTGATGTCCTGGAGTTTGAGTTGAGACACCTGGGAATTGGATGCAGCTGAGCTTTGGCTTCAGTGAAGCTTTGCTTTGGGTCCAACCCCACAAAGCCAACAGGGACTTGCAAACAGGAGCCGGACCCCACATTGATCAGGTCCATAAATAAGTGCCAGCCGTCTTTAGGCTCCCAGCTTCCCGAGCCCTGGGAAAGCAGGTAGATGCCAGCATGGGTGTGCTCCGGGATGCCACAGGTCCCACGGAAGGATGACTGTCACGCAGCTCCGTGCCCCTTGCAGGCTTTCGAGGACATCTACATCGAGCAGCGCAAGGTGATCCGCACCATCCTGGAATACGCAGACAAGGTCTTCTCCTATATCTTCGTCATCGAGATGCTGCTCAAGTGGGTGGCCTACGGCTTCAAGGTGTACTTCACCAATGCCTGGTGCTGGCTGGATTTCCTCATCGTGGATGTACGTGATGAGCAGGGCCAAGCCAAAGGGCCTGGGGGCGTGAGGGGCTGTTGTAAATGAACCCAGGTTGTATTTAGAGGATAAAGGGGTGGCTGTGGAATGAGAGCTTATACCATTACTTAAAACAATGGTGCCCCACAGGAAGGAACACCTCCTTCCTGGTTGCAGAAACCTTTCAGCCCCTGCTGTTCCACCAGGCCCGGTAGAGCTGTGAAGGGACACAGGGTCTCCCAACTGCTTCGTGACAGAGCAATCTGTCCTTTCTGTGTCCCGCATCAATTCCACCCCCACACTCAAGAGGTGTCATCCTGCCCCATCCCTGGAAGTGTCCAAGGCCAGGTTGGACAGGGCTTGGAGCAACTTGAGATAGCAGAAGGTGTCCCTGCCCATGGCAGGAGGTGGGACTGAATGGTCTTTAAGGTCCCTTAAACCCAAGCCATTCTGGGATTCTGTAACCCTTGTTTGGTCACCAGGGACCCCAAGGACTCAATGTCTGTGTCCCAGGGCTAGAGGATGACCACCATCCTGAGGGGCTGGGGAGAGAGGGAAGGGCAGGAGCTGCAGTTGTGTTTCCACCTGAGGTGCCGCTGATCACTTGGGTTGCTCCTTCCAGGTGTCCCTGGTCAGCCTGACAGCAAACTGGCTGGGATACTCCGAGCTGGGAGCCATCAAATCCCTGCGGACACTGAGGGCTCTGCGACCTCTGCGCGCTCTGTCCCGGTTTGAGGGCATGAGGGTAAGTGTGTCCCCATGTGCTGCTGGCCCTGACAGTGACATGAGAGCCTTCCGCAGTCCCCTGCATCAGGGACGTCCCAGTTGGTTTTCAGGGGCCTCCAGGTCGGTGGCATGAATGCTATGGTACCCTTGGTCCAGTCTGACCCAAATCGGTGCTGGGGAAGGCAAGATTGGGGCATGGGGACACGAAGGTCCCATCCAGGTCCCCAAGGTCTTTTCTCCCCTTGCAGGTGGTGGTGAATGCCCTGCTGGGCGCCATCCCCTCCATCATGAATGTCCTGCTGGTCTGCCTCATCTTCTGGCTGATCTTCAGCATCATGGGGGTGAACCTGTTCGCAGGGAAGTACTACAGGTGTGTCAACACCACCACGGGTGAGCTCTTCGACATCAGCGTGGTCAACAACAAGAGTGACTGCATGGCCCTGCTCCACACCAACGAGGTCAGATGGGTCAACGTCAAGGTCAACTTCGACAACGTGGGCTTGGGATACCTGTCCCTGCTGCAGGTGGTACGTCACGACTTTGGGTGTCACCGTCCAAGATGCATGGAGCCGTAGAAGGGTGGTAGGATGAGCATCAGGGCTGATGTGGGATGGGGTTTCTTAGCTGCCTTTTATCTCCAAAGCTGGTTTTTAACACCAAAAAAACCCTTAGAGAGGGATTTCTTCCTAGCCAAGGAGGAAAAGGGACAGGGTAAAAGATGGGAGGGGAAGGTGTCACCAGGGAACTGCTACAGATGGGTGCAGACAGCACCAAGGCTGGCGCTGCAAAGCAGCTCTGCACAGCACGGGGTGCAGGAGTCAGGAGGGGAGGCTCTGTCTTACCCCGCACCCCTCTGGAAAGTTCAGTCTCTTCCAGCCGTAGGTTGTGGGACTTTGTGTGGGGCGGGTGACAACTGGAAAAAGGGCGCACGTGTCCCCTGCAGGCAGTGGGCGAATGCAGCCGGGTTCCACTGAACTCCCCACAGCTGGGCCAGGCAGCAAAGAGGAACTGCTCACCGCAGCTTCAATAAAAATATAGATGTGGGCTCTGTATGGGACAGGCTGGGGCTGCTCCTATTGGATCCAGAGGAACTGGTGGCTGCAGAATCGGAAAACCCCAGCTGATGACTCTGCTTCTAAATTCAGCTTCCTCTTCAGCCTTGTTGTTCCATCAGATTCAGGAAACAAGATGTGCAGACCTTTTGTTTAACAAATCATCAGCAAAAGGCTGTAAGAGATGCAGTGAAAACCCTGTAAAAGATTCAGTGTCGTCCTCCACCCCACTGGGATGGGAATCCAGCAGAACCAGAGGCAGGATATGGAAGTCAGGACTATGGAGGTGGCACAGTTTGGGACTAGAGAGGAGGCAGCTGGCCCTGGCACAGCTCTGCCTTTGGGAAAATGACTTTGAAGTCAAGAGGAGAAGGGAGAAAAGAGTCAATTGTTTTCCCTGCCTTGTTTGCAGTGGTGTTTTGGGAAGTCGCTGGTAGCCTCACCCCCAGAAAGGTCCATGCATTTTCGCATGTGAGTTTCCATATTTCTGGGACATTTTTCTCGTGGATTCAACCCATGTCCCTCTCCTGCCATTCCCACAGAGAAGCTGGAGTGCTCAGAGCTAAACCCCAGACACGCACCCATCACCTTCCCTTTCTTCCCAGCCCCAAACACCCCCCAGAAAATACATTCTTCTCCACTGTCATAGAATCACAGAATCCTTTATGTTGGAAAAGAGTCCAAGTCTGACCATTGCTGTTCCCACAGGCAACCTTCAAAGGCTGGATGGACATCATGTACGCGGCCGTGGACTCACGTGAGGTGAAAGGACATGCAGGGACACATTGCTGATTCCAGGGCTTGATTGCCCTCAGCAGACTGGGAACAGGATCCCAGAACTGAGGCTGGGATGGATCCTTGGCTACAGCATCACTTCTGGCTCTGCCTTTTGGTGCTGGGGGCTGCCTGCATCCCACCCGTGACTTCAGCCAGGACATGGGCTACGGGGTGGAGAATCCTCAAAATGTATCAGATCATGGAATCCCAGGATGGTTTGTGTTGGAAGTGCCCCTAAAAACCATCCAGTGCCACCCCCTGCCGTGGGCAGTGACACCCTCCACTATCCCAGGTTGCTCCAAGCTCTGTCCAACACGGTCTTGGCAGCCACAACATCGCCCTGCTGAGGTGCACAGCCTCAAAAAGGGCAGCCATGTCTTCCTGTGCCACCCGTGGCATTGTCACCTGCACCTTGGTTCCACACTGGGCTCCCACCCCGCCCCACAGCTGGGGCTGAGTCTGCTCTGCTCAGCTTCAGTTCCAGGGGCCAAAATTTTTGTTCTGCCCCCTCTGCTCCAACCTGGAGGGCTCATCCTTCTGCCTGCTGTGACCTGGTGTCCTCCATGACCCCTCCAGCTGGGAAAGCTCATCCCGTCCTGGAGAAAGTGCCTGGCTTGCCTTGAGCAATAAATGGGTTATGAGAACAGAGCTGCCAGCATTTAACCATTGGGTTCAATGAGTTATTAAAACAACCCAAGAGTGTCGTGCAAAGGTTGTTCCTACTGTGATCCATCCCCAACAGTGTCTCCACAGCAGGAGGGGTTTCCTACTCTTCTTCGATCACACTGGGGGTCACCCCACACACCTGCAGGCCTGAAGGGGTGGTTTTCATTGCCTTTTTTTAGCACACTTCTATTGCCCTCTGAAAATCCCTCAGGCCTCTGCCCCACCTGGGGCAAAGCTGGTTTGGGAAAAAATCCTCCCCGTTCTGCCAAGAGCTTTCCTCAAAATGGAGGAAGCCAATGGGGTCACCTTGAGATGTCTCTGGTCAAACACAGAGCAGGATTAAGGGATGCTCCTTGGGATGAGGAGCATTGTCCAGGGCTGTCAGGCTGTGTCACCCCACTGTGCTGGTGTGACAAATTAATCCACTTTTCCTTTCCCCTCTCAGATATATTTCAGCCCTTGGAATGCTAATTATTTGGAAGAAACTCATTTGCTCATTAATATCACTGCAAAGGACATCCTTTCCCATTCCCCAGCCCATGCTGTGGGATTGGGGGTCAGCATGTCCTTGTCCCTCAGTCAGTGTCACACGGATGTCCCTCCCCGCGGCTGCTCCCATTGGGAACACACAGCCAAAAGTTTTGGAGCAGCCACCCCCTGTCTCTGTCCAAACATCACAAGCCCTTGTCTGGGGGCTTGGGGACACCCTTCTGGGACAGGGTGAGTCTCACATTTCCCGTCTCTCCTGGCCAGATTGAAGAGCAGCCACAGTACGAGATCAACCTCTACATGTACATCTACTTCGTCATCTTCATCATCTTCGGTGCCTTCTTCACCCTGAACCTCTTCATCGGCGTCATCATCGACAACTTCAACCAGCAGAAGAAAAAGATGAGTATTTCCTGGCTCCTGAGCTGCTGCTGTAGGCTGGAGGGGGCCAGCACAGTGGTGGGGTGATGGGACCAGGGCCACCACGCCTGGGACTAGGATGGATCCCGGGATTCTTATCCATTAGTGGCTTCCTGCCTTTACAAACAGCACATGGAGCTTTGTGTCCTGGTCACAACAGTTACAGAGGACTTCATTTATGGGTGCTGAGGGAGGAAGCAAAGAGAAGCTATGTTTTCTCTTGCCTGGGCCATCACTTTTATTTTCTTATCCCACCCTGGGATCATTTTCCCATGCACTAGGTTGAGACTCAACTGCTTCCAAGCTGGTAGCTCAGGACTGACACCCTGGAGCAGGGAGCGGGGGAAGGGTGGGCAGGGCCAAGCACTCTGGTGGTGCTGAGCGAGGTCTGCAGGACACAGAGGGGACACCTTGCTCCCAGCAGGATCTGTGAGGGGCTGGAGATACTTGGTGGGAAGGGACATGTTCAGAGACACTGTGGGAAGAGGAGAATTCACGAGACTAACAGCAGTGATTCCCTTTATACTTTGGAGGCAAAGACATCTTCATGACGGAAGAGCAGAAGAAATACTACAACGCCATGAAGAAGCTGGGCTCCAAGAAACCCCAGAAGCCCATCCCCAGGCCATCGGTATGTTGGGTTCATCCTTCTGGATCCACTTCAAGCCACCACCTGTCCCAAAGGGAATGAGAAGAGTCCAGGAAGACTATTTACCTCATTGTTACTCTTCAGACAAGACCTAGCCAAGAGCTGGGGCTTCAGGAGAGGTTGACATCAGGCCTCCTCCTTTGGGTCTGCTCTTTAGCCCTGGGTCTGCTGGCAAGGGCAGTGATGGGGTTTCTTTTGCAGGAATTTGGGTTTTTCCTAGTTTGGCTCCCAGATCCTCTCTGGAAGGGATCTGGGCTCAGGGAAAGCTCAGCTTTCAACCCCCCAGAAGGGACCCTGGTCCAGCCAAAACATTCTCAGTTGTGATTTGGGTTTTGTAGTCCTGCACGACTGAGGTCCTTCCCATGCATTAATTTGTGCCCTATTAGCTGCGGGTGCCCTGTGCCCACTCCTCCCGGCCGTGGTGTTCCCAGGTGTGCTCCATCCTGAGAGGTGCTGGGAATCCTCCCCCCATAACTTTTGTGTCTGTGAGAGCCGTGTGGTCACAACCCTGAGGTTTCACACCCTTGTAAATATGGTTCCTTCTTCTCTTTCTGTTATGTTTTTGTTTTGTTGTGTCTGTCCCATGTTCCCATCTCTTCTGCGGGGCTCCGTCGTCACCCTCGTGTCCCTCATTGCAGAACAAATTCCAAGGGAAGGTGTTTGACTTCGTTACCAAGCAAGTGTTTGACATCACCATCATGATCCTGATTTGCCTGAACATGGTGACCATGATGGTGGAAACAGATGACCAGAGCGAGCTCAAAACCTCTGTCCTCTACAAGATAAACCTGGTCTTCATCATCATCTTCACCGGGGAGTGCGTGCTCAAGATGTTTGCCCTGCGCTACTACTTCTTCACTGTGGGCTGGAACATCTTCGACTTCGTGGTTGTCATCCTCTCCATCCTAGGTGAGTCCTGCTGCTCCCACCAGTCCCTCAGGGATCCCACTGGACAATGAAGAGTGGAAATGATCTCACCAATCCACACTGAGCTGCCACTGGACCCCGCTTGCACCGACCCTTGGAGCAGGGCCAAGCCAGCAGGACTCTGAGACATGACAGATGTGAGGCCACTCCAGGCCACCAGGCTGCGTGAGGGGCTGGGGATATCTCTGCTCCTCATTGGTGTTATTTCCCTCGGTGTTCTCTTTCTCTGAAGCAGAGTAGCCAGAGTTGAACCCTTGAGTCTGTGCTCAGAGGGTTTTTTTAATGTTTTCCCTGTCACTGGAGGAGCCATCGGGGGTGGCCTTACCTCCCTGTGCTGCCCAGACAGAGCAGAGCACCTATCCTTCACCTCCCGTTGGTGGCACAGCAAACTCACCTGTCCTTCATCCCTCCACAGGTATCGTCCTCTCGGACATCATTGAGAAGTACTTTGTGTCCCCCACCCTCTTCAGGGTCATCCGGCTGGCAAGGATCGGCCGTGTGCTCCGGCTGATCCGAGGAGCCAAAGGCATCCGGACGCTCCTCTTTGCCCTGATGATGTCCCTGCCCGCCCTGTTCAACATCGGTCTCCTCCTCTTCCTCGTCATGTTCATCTACTCTATCTTTGGGATGTCCAACTTTGCCTATGTCAAGAAAGAGTCAGGGATCGATGACATCTTCAACTTCGAGACCTTCGGGAACAGCATCATCTGCCTCTTCCAGATCACCACATCAGCGGGGTGGGATGGGCTCCTCAACCCCATCCTCAACAGCGGCCCCCCAGACTGCGACCCCGAGCTGGAGAACCCTGGGAGTTCAGTGAAAGGGGACTGTGGGAGCCCCTCCATCGGCATCTTCTTCTTCTGCAGCTACATCATCATCTCCTTCCTCATCGTGGTGAACATGTACATCGCCATCATCCTGGAGAACTTCAACGTGGCCACGGAGGAGAGCAGTGAGCCCCTCTGCGAAGATGATTTTGAAATGTTTTATGAAACTTGGGAGAAGTTTGACCCGGATGCCACCCAGTTCATCGCCTACAGCACCTTGTCTGACTTTGTGGACACCTTGCAGGAGCCACTCAAAATTCCCAAGCCCAACAAGATCAAACTCATCACCATGGATCTACCAATGGTTGCTGGGGACAAAATCCACTGCCTAGACATCCTCTTTGCCCTGACTAAGGAAGTGCTGGGAGACTCGGGAGAGATGGATGCCCTGAAGGCCACCATGGAGGAGAAGTTCATGGCTGCCAACCCCTCAAAGGTTTCCTATGAACCCATCACCACCACCCTGAAGAGGAAACACGAGGAGGTCTGTGCTACCAAGATCCAGAGGGCTTTTCGGAGGTACCTCCTGAGGCGCTCGGTGAAGCAGGCATCCTACATGTACAGGCACAGCCAGGACACCCTGGGCGAGGACGCGCCCGAGAAGGAAGGGCTGATCGCCACCAAAATGCAGGAGATCTATGGGAACACTGGGACAGACGTGGAGACAGCCCCTGCCTTGGGTCTCGAGCCCATTCCCAGCTCAGAGACGCCCCGGGATGCTCCTGGGGAAGCACAGGCTTGGGATAAGGAACGCGTGGTGAAAGAGTCGCTGGTGTAGCAAAAGGAGATTCCACCTCTGGCCCAGCCTGAAGAGACTTCATTTTATCTCCTGTTCAAAGCTCTTCCATGCACAGATCTCTAGATCTTAGATATTGAGCTAATTTCAGATATTTCAAGCAACCACCTTGACTTTCAAAGCAGGATCTCCTCGGAATCCTGGGTTTTACAGCCCACTGCACTTGCAAAGAGTTTAATTCTTTTTCTTATGAGAACTCAAATGTGAAATCTGTTGTCGGTGAAAGAGAAACAAGTTAGTTTTGAAATGATCTCATCACAGTAACGATGGTTTTCATACATGAACAGAAGAGTATGGTTGTCCTTTCACTTAAAGTAATTATTTATTAATGTTATTTCACAATTAAGAGATTTTCCTGTATTTTATTCTTCCAGAGTGCAGCCGAGCAACCAGTGAAAGATGAGCCAAGTGAAATAATATTAAGAATAATTACCGAAAACACAAGGTTTTGTGAACAAAAATCTCCAAAGTCTTAAAGTAGCACCTTTCTTTTGAACCTCTGAATAAGCTTGATGATTATTTTTTGTTACATACAAGAGAAAGTGCAATTATGTCTTAAAAATTGGTTTGCAAAGCCAAAGCAAAGCATCAGCAGATTTGTTCTCAGGGTTAAATATCAGGTTTGGTCTCTGAATATGCATTGAAACCAGAAGTCATTCAGGTCTCTGCAGTATGAATGTAAACACTATTTATAGTCAGGTTTTACTCTGTTTTCCCATTTCCATCCAGGTTTTGTGGCAGGAAAGGAATGGGAAAAGGTAGGGTTTGGAAAATGTCCTCCAAGAACCCCCAGTCCCCAGGACAAAACTCTCCAGGGTTTTTTTTCTAGCCCTGTTGCAAGAGGAACCATCCCATTGGAATGCTCTTGGTTGGTGTTCCCAAAGTCCTCTTCGTTAGTGTTAATTAATGAGATGCACCCCCAGGGAGTGGAGCAGATGTCTGGATGATCCTTTCCATGAGCTGCTTTAGGGATGCCCTAAATCCCACCCAAGCCCCAGGTAATAAACGATCCCATTGGGGTGTGAATCCCAAAATCCTCAGGCAGAGCATCCTTCCCTAGGCTGGCACTGCGGAGAGGCCCCTGTGGCACATTCTGGATGGGCCTGGCAGGTCCTCACCAGCAAACCTGCAGGCAGAGGAGCATTTTCCCAGGGGGAAAAGGGATTTGCTGTTCTTCAGACAGGTGAGCTAAAGGAAAGTAAATCAAGGAAAATGGCCCTGGCACAGCTGTGGCTGCCTCATCCCTGGAAGTATCCAAGGCCAGGCTGGACGGGGCTTCGAGCACCCTGGGATAGTGGAAGGTGTCCTTGCCCATGGCAGGGGGTGGGACTGGATGGGCTTTGAGGTCCTTCCAACCCAAACCATCCTGTGATTCTGTGAAAAACAGGCAAAAGGCCCCAAGTAAACCTCTGATCATCTTCTGCCTTCAAAAGGGAAAAAAAACCCTCTTGAGATCAAAACAAACACGAACCAAAACCTCTTCCAGTTCAAACAAGGGCTGTTCCTGAAGCCAAAGGCTCTGTCTTTTTGTACTCTGATGATTCTCTTCTCTTCCCGGGCCGCTTTGGGCGCTGCCGTCACGGATGCCCCACGGCCAGGCTGGCCAGGAGCGGGGCTGAGCTTGGCTTGGGCCCGTGAGCTGCCAGCCAGGTGGCAGAGCCAGGGACACTCAGCTCATCCCGTGGCCCTGTGCTCTAATTTCCATGTCGATGCTTCCTGGAGCAGGAGCCTGAGCTGCTGTCGCCGGCGTTTCCGTGGGAAGCATCCCTGGCGTGGCAGTCCCTGCCCGGATTGTGGTTCACAATCGATGCTGCTTCTACGTTTGTGTCGTTGGGGATGGGGAAATGCCCCAGGGCAGGGTTTGTGTGAGCTAAAGCCGTTTTTCTTTGTACATTTCTTAAAATAAACAACTGTAAATGATCTGTTATTACAACACCAAGTGTGTTAGGGTGTCTTGGCGGGTGGGGAGAATGTTTTCCCTGCACTGGGAGGGGTGAACACCCCTTCCCTTTGCTCCCTGTGCTTGGCCTTGGGCCTGCCAACCTCAGCAGGACCTGGGCATCTCATCCTGCCCAGGAGGTCCCCAAGGCTGTTCCCTGGGACTTCCCAGAGCTTCAGCGCTGCTCATGATCCCATACCCTGGAGCCCTCGGAGCTCACTGACTCCAGGAGCCACAGGAGATGCTGCTGTGGGCTCCACCAAGGACAGAGGAGGGTCTGGAGGAGGTTCAACCCCCCCAAGCTGCCCCACACCAGGCTCCAACCCCACCCCGGCAGCCACGTGCGAGCAGGTGAGCATCACTGGGAGAGGACGGGGTGGCTGAAGGAGGTTCTGCGTCAGCGAGGAGGAGCCGCCCCGGGCCCCGCTGACGTCCTCGGGGGCGACAGCTCAGCCTGGCCGCTGTTTTCGCTCCCGCTGGAACAGCTCGTCCCAGGGCTGGCGCAACTCCCGTGCGGAGCAGTCTGTGCCACGCAGGCGGGGGCTGCAGGGGACGTGGCACAGCCCACCCGCCTGGGCAGCTTGAAACCCAAACCCTGATGAATAGGGATGGGCTGGGGAAGGTGCAGCTGCGGGCAGTGGCTCTGCTCTGGGAGCCGTGGAACCAGAGTGGCCCAGGGGATGAGGTGTGGGGATGTGGGACCCTCCCCGTGGGGCCACCGGGCTCCCCTACACCCCATGTCGTGGTTGCTGTAAGCACAGGGGTCTTCAGGGAAGACCGAGCCTCTCTGTGCCTTTCAAGGGTGCCAAGGAGCCCACAGGCAGCACAGGGGGTGATTTGGCCACTGTCACTGCAAACCCTCTTCAGTTTGTGCCCCACTCCTGGTTTTACCTCACAGGTCTTTCCCAGGCACCTCCAGCATCCCAGCTCCCACCTGCCGCCCCAGAGCCCAACAAAAACCCCTCCAGTGCCTGCCAAGCACGTGGGCATCCCTTTCTCTTTGCCCTGCTGGGATATCAGGTCCAAGCTCTGCTCTTCCAGCCAGACCCGGGGGTGATGGCAGCAGGGACTTGGCAGCGCTACCCCTACGTACAGTACCAGGAGAAGGCACCTCTCCCATCATCTTTCCCTCATGGACACAGTTTTTCTTCGGAAAACTTTATTTCTCTTTCTTCCTGTCCCTTTGCATGCAAAGTTAGGCTGGGGCTGGTTCCCGTCACCCATCAGATGCTCAGAACTGGCAAAAAACCCACCCAGCCTGCAGAAGACGAAGATTTGGGGAGGCCCCGGGCAGTGGCACTGGGCTCTGGGGACCAACACAACTGGCAGAAGAACCCAAAGGTGTTTTTCACTGGAGTTACAGTTCAGTGCTCACCCACAGCCAGTAATGAGCAACAACTGGGGGGGCAGAGCCTGGGGGAAACTGTTTCTGCACCAGAGCTCACCTTGGGGGGGCTCGTTGTGCTTCCCTGGGGCCTGGCTGTCTCCAAGGTTTCATGGAGAAGGCTCTTGGAAGTGGCAAATGGGGTGTGGAGCAGGGGTGGGCATGGCTGGCATGCAAGTGACTCCTTATTTTGGCCACTTCCCCCTCTCATCTTCTCCCTGGAAGTGCTCAAAAAACGTGTGGATGTGGGACTTGAGGACCTGGGTCAGTGGTGATCATGGTGGTGCTGCTGGGCTGATGATTCTAAAGGTCTTTTCAAACCATAATGATTTTGTGATTGACTCATTCTTCTACGATTTTAGATTTCTGGACTCCCTGGGAGGCAGGGATGGGAGCTGGGGAACCCACCCCACTGCACCCCACAACAAGCTAACCCCACAAACATCCCCTATTTTTATCCCATTCCTGCTGCAACTCTTGGCTACTGGGCCAGCATCAATCCTTGCCCATCCCCTTTGGGGCCAAACACCCTTGGGGGATCCGTGGAGCTGGGGGGAGATGCTGGAGGTCACCCTCACCCTGTCCCCCTAGGGATGTGGCCAGGCAGCATCAATCCCATTCCCTGGGCACATCCCGAGCTCAGCCCAGGTTTGGCATCTCCTGCTTTGCAGATGGGCTCATCCCCAGCTCTGCTGCAGGTCCACACCAGTCCTGGCCACCTCCAGGGAATGTTGGCACCACAGGGAGCACAGCCTGGGGACACGAGGGTGGACAGTGCCCGGGGAAGTGAGGAGGGACAGTGCCCGGGGTCGTGGGGCTGGACGGTGCACAGGGACACGGAGATGGACAATGCCCAGGGACGGGAGGATGGATGAAGCCCAGGGAGCCAGGACGGATGGTGCCCAGCCCACAGGCACGGCTGCCCCAGCGTCTGCACCGCATTCAAAACCAGCCCCGAGGGAAAGTCCCCAGCGGGGAGGATTTACATGAGCAGGAAAGGGGCCGTGCACAGAGCAGCGGCTTTGCCATTTTTAGGTACTGGGGCCAGGGCAGCGGGAGCAGCCGCTGTTTCTTCAGAAGCAAAGGTTGGATGTTTCCCCGCTCTGGGCACTGAAATATGGCTGATCTGGGCACGAGGCTCTGGCTGCTGCAGGTGACCCTCTGGCTGCTGGCTCTGCTCACAGGTGGGCACCAAACGGGGTTTGCACTTCAGAGCAAGGAGCCAGGACAATGGCCTGGGATGTGTCCCCTGCTTGAGGCTTCCCCCAGCTCTGCCTCTCAGGGCAATAATTTTAAGCTTTGTGCTGGTCTCTCAGTCCTGCTTTGTGCTGGGAGCCTCCTGGGGAGCCCAAGAAGGCACACAGGGCTCGGAGCCCAGTGCCTGCCTTGGGTTTGGGTTTTGCTTCCCTTGGGGGTGTGCAGCAGGACACGTTCTGGGGCAGGCAGGTGGCTTTGGCCGAGCGGGTGCAGAGCCAGTCTGGCTGGGGCTGCAGGTGGCAGGAAAGAAGGGTTGTTGAGGTTTTTTAACTGTTTACTGCTGTCAGAGGCCTGGGGATGGGGCTGGCACATCACCGCGGCCATGGCCAAGCCACATCTCCGCTCTCTTGGGTTCAGTGCCCAGAAGCAGAGGAGAAATGGGAGGAAGAAGGCTTTTGGGGTGATCTGTGGGATCCGTGTGAACATCCCTGTGCTGTTCCCCTTGGGGAAGCAGCAGCAAAACCCAGGACATGGCTCCTGTCCTCTTCCAGCTCCTCTTGCCTGGTGCAGGGACAGCTACGAGAACCTGCAGCAGATCCCACCCTTGGAGGGAAACTTGTGCTCACGGGACAAAGGGCATTTAAAGGGTTTCTGTGGTGGCCACACAAGTCCAGCATGGATTCGAGGCTGCAGGGTTTGAATTTGGCTCTCATGATGACTTCAGGGGAGGACAGAGGAAGTTCAGCCCACCTGTGGCTGCAATGGAACTCCTGACTTGGAGGGGTGTGAGGGCTTTCAGGTGAGGGATCAGCCTGGTCTTCCGTTAGAAACACCAACAGAACCTGGAGTGCCTTGGCTGGTGGCACTGCAGGTGACAGGGACACACAGCCAGTGCACAGCCAGGACAAAGGGCATCTCCCATCCTGGAAAAAAATGGAATTTTTTCCATTGGGGCTGGAGGGGAGGATTTGCCTGCAGAGGTGTCAGTGCTGAATGTGAACAGGGCAGCAGGGACCTGGAAGGGGCTCTGGGGCAATGAGAGGAGCCCCTGTCCAAGCCAGGAGGTCCCTGCAGGCTGGGAGTCTGCAGGAGGGTGGCACAAAGCTCAGAGGAATTGAACCTTTCTTCTTTCTCTGTTCCTTCTTCTCCTTCTGGGGAGGGGGAGGTTTGCAGCTGCCCTGCAGGGAGGTGCTGCAGCCCCAGCTCCGTGCCAGCTCCTCCACGGGGTTTGGTGAATCTCCTTCGAGAGGAGGGAGCTGGGTGCTCAAGCGGGGCAGTAAACAGGGCTGGGGCTTCCTGCCCAGCTGCAGCAAGAGGAACCAGGCCCAGGGGCACTGGAGCTGCGGGCAGGGCACCCGTGGGTGCTGGGGGGGTCCCCACCTCACCCTGCTTCCTGCACTGCAGGTCCCACAGCACCAACCCACAGCCCTTGTCCCAGGGGACTGCGTGGCCTCGAGATGTGGGAACGCCCCTGGCCATCGCAGGGCTCTGAGCCCAGGAAATCCCAACAGGGAAGAGTTTCTGGTTGGTTCAGAGTGGAAAAGCAGAGCTGGGAGTATCTGGAGCCTTCCTGAGAGGCACCGGCCTCGGGGACATTATAGAGAGCAGGTTTCACTGGGGTATCAAGCAGAAAACAACCTGGAAAACTTTCAGGAGACAGGATGGAAATCGAAGGGTTTGTACCCAAATCTGCTCTGCCCCAGGTCCTCTGAGCAGGGCTCTGTTGTTGCTCCTCAGAGCTCCATCCCAGACGGAGTGGGCACGAAGGGCCCAGGGGACATCCATCCCACTGGGGACATCCTTGTGGGCTCCTGGCCACAATCTCAGGTCCCTTCTCCTGTCTTGCAGGTGGGATCTCAGCAGACAAGAACAGCACCGGGAACAGCACAGGTACCCTCAGACCTGCTGGGCTCCTCCCCTGCCCTGCACGCATCCCCCCGGGTCCCTCCTGTCCCACCATCCCCAGGCCTTTCCCCCCACAAAGGCCATTCCCAGGCTGTGACATCCCCCATGGCTCATCCCCAACCCCGCACCTTCCTCTCCCTCTGCAAAGCCGCATCTGTTTTGTCTTTCCTGAGCACCCACAGGTTTTCCCTCTGCATTTGCTGCATGACCAGGTCTGGGACCAGCACTGGGCTTGTGCCACAGCACTTGTGCCATTGTCCTTGTGCCATTCCCACCCATGGGGCTCTAAGGGTGACCTCTGCAACCCAAACAAGCTCTCAAAGTCACCACTCTGGGACTAAAACATGGCCAAAAAAATACAAAATACAGCAAAAGGCAAAAAAATGTGGAAGCAAGAGAGAAACCAGCTGGGATTCCATAGGCTGTAATTTCGGAGCTGGGATTAACTAAATGTGCCCAGAGAGGGGTGGGAGCAGGACAGAAGTATTGGAGCGAAGGTATTCCCACAGAAAATTGGAGTTCCCATTAAAAGCAGATTTCCACTAAAAGCCTCAGATTTCACAGAATCACAGAATATCCTGACTGGAAGAGATCCACAGGGATCACCCAGTCCCACTCCTGGCCCTGCCCAGAACACCCCAGCAATCCCACCCTGGGCATCCCTGGCAGCGCTGTCCAAACGCTCCTGGAGCTCTGGCAGCCTCGGGGCCGGGACCATTCCCTGGGGAGCCTGGGATGAGGATAATTCACCAAAACCCCACTGGATGCTCAAAAGCAGCATGAAAATGGGAAGCTCTTTGTTTGGGAGGTGCCGGGGGGCTCTCATGGGAGTGGCTGCAGTGACACCCTTGTCCCCTGCAGATAGCAGGTGTCCCCCGGTGTACCAGAACCTGCGGTACGTGGCCATCAAGAAGAACATGCCCATCTACTTCATCTGCTACTCCCAGGAGCCCCAGGCCATGCAGTGGTACAAGACAGCAGAGAACAGGGACGACCTCTCTGTGCTGGATCAGAACACGCCCAAATACAGCATTGAGAGGATGAACACATCCATCAACTTCACCCTCTTCAAGGCCACCTATGACGACAGCGGGATCTACGTGTGTGACAGGAAGGGCCTGGTGCAGAAGGAGAAGCTGCACGCGTGTGGGACAGAGCTCCGGGTCATGGGTGAGTGGCAGCTCCCTGTCCTCTTTTTCTCCTCCTGTCCCATTTCCCCCTCCATATGAACCCCACATGATGCTCCAACACCCCCTCCTCTCCTGTGCTGATGGGACCCTCTCCGACCCAGCTGTGGGTGCTCCGTGGCACCACAGAGGTTCCGTTGCTCACTGCCAGCCCCAAGGAGCAGGACAACCTCCCTGGGTCTGCCCTGGCACGTCCGACCTGCAAAAACCAGAGACATGTTCCTCTCATAGATCAGATTTGTCCTGCTCCTGGTGACTGCCGGGTGCTGTCCAAGGTGTCCCATCCCAGAGCTGGTCCCTGACGCCAGTCCTGGGGGCAGCTGCACTGCTCTGGTCTCTCCCAGCGCAGAGGACAGGTCACCCTGGTCCCCGCACTCCCCCTTGGTGACACGCTCTGGCCATGGCGAGCTCATCCCTCTCCCTGCAGCCTGGCACAGAGGTGACACCTGGGCTCTCCCTGTGCTGTTGCTCCCAGGTACCAGCAGCATCAAGCAGGTCCAGAACAGGAACACGCTGAAAGACGCCATCATCATCATCCAGTCCATCCTGCTCGTCATCTTCATCAGCATCCCCATCCTCCTCTTCCTAGATAAGGCAAGTGACAGTGCCTCCAGCAGAGGGGATGTCCCCAGCTGTGCTCACAGAGTGTCCTGCAGTGCATCCTGCAGGCCAGTCCTGGGCATGGGATGGGTTTGGGGTTCTGGCTGGAAATGTGGATATCTGAAGTGGGAACATAACCATCTCAAATGCTGTGTGGGACTCCATGGATGTGCCCGTGGAAGCCGTGGGACCTGGCCTGGAGACAGGGGATCCTGGTGGGTGCTGACACCAACCTGCGACTCTCCTCTCCACAGGGTGAAGACAAGAAAAGCCCAGAGGAGGACCACACCTATGAGGTAATTAATGATAGCAGGACCTCTCTAATATCACCCTGAGCCTTGACACAGGGGGTTGTGCCCTTGCTGGGGGTCTGTTGGGGGTCACCTTGCAGCCCGTTCCTCGGGAGGAGGATCAGGGCACCCTCCTCCCCAATTACACATCAGCTGCGACGAGCTGCCCCAAGAAGCACCCAGTGCCCATCCAACATCCAACATCCAACCATCTCCATCCTCTCCCCCTGTCAGAAGCTGCTCCAGTCTCAGGGGTAACAGCCTGGGAGGGTCCCCAGCTGGGTGTCCCAAGGGACGCGCTGTGGCTGGAACCTCCTCCCATGTCTCGTGGTCCTTGTCGTTGCTGCAGGGGCTGGAGGTGGAGCAGATGGCCACCTACGAGGACATCACTCCTTTCCGGGACGTGAAGGCCAAGTGGACAGTGGGGGAGCACCCAGGTGAAGAGTGAGGGGTCCTGTGCCCTCCGCCAGGCCCTGCCAGCACCCTGCCAGCCCCCGTGGGGACGGATCCCCCGGAGCGCGGCTCTGCCTGGATCCCGGGCTGCCATCCCAGGCTGCATTCCCAGGCTGCAGACACCTGCATCAGGGCTGGGACCCTACTGCACTGGGGTGCTCACGTGTCTGGGCTGTGTCCCCGAGGCTGCCCCGCCCTGGCTGTCGCTGTCCCCACCCTGCTGACCAACCCCTAAAGCCTCTGTAGAAATTAGGAGCCACCTGTGATTCCCCCAGCAGCAAACTGGTCCCACAGCCTGGGCAGCCCCGTGCCCAGCACTGAGCTCCAGCCTGGTCAATGCCATGGAAGGACTGGGAATGAGGGGTCTGCTCCAACTCCACCAGCCCGGGAAGGACAGGACCAGGCACTGCAAGGACACTGCCAACAGCACCCTGTGGGTGTTGTGAGAAGCAGATTTGGGGCCACTCTTCAGCTGTCGAAGCTATGGATGTGTCCACAGGCCCAGCTGGCAGAGGTCTGAGGTGGAGGATCCTCCAAAGGCACCTCTTTTTCTCCAAAGACTATGGAAAAGCTGGGGACAAAAGTCTCACCCAAAGGCCAGCTGCTCCCCAGGCAAGAGCTGGACCCTGTCACAAGGTCATCCTGTGGTGAGGGACATGTGTGACCTCAGAACATCTGGGAAAGTGCTAAATTGTGGGACACAAACCTCCAACTGCTTCTGAAGTCCTAATAAAGGTGATGGGTAAATCCTCACCCTGCTCCATCCTACCATGCCCATTCCAGGGGTGTCCCATAACCCTGGTGCCAATTTCCTGGGAATAACAAGCAGCTTTTAGTGAGTCCAACTGAGCTGGAAACCAAACTTCACCCCTTCAAACTTCACCCTGAGGGTGGGCAGAGATGAAAAACCAAGAACAGACGTGAGGCTCCTCAGGGGGACTTCCACAGCCCCAAAACATCAGCTTGGGATGAGACAAAGACAATCACCAGGATCCAAAGCAGGAGGACAGGGCCCAGGACCAGAAGCTCCACTCTCAGCTACATCTGGTCTTGAAGGAGGAGCTAAAAAACATCTGGAGATTGGGTTTGTAATTAAATTATCTTGGCAGGGCAGCAGCAGCTAAGGGTGGGGGGCTCGGGGCCAGCTGGGCACCCAAACTGGGGCTGGGGGGCACAGTGAGGGGGGGGGCTTGGCTGGACAAGGGTGACAAGGGCATTGTGGCTCAAACCATCCCCTCTCAGAGAGCCCAAGGCCTCTGTGCCCTGATAGTTCACAACATTTTGGGCTCCAAGCAGCTCCTGCAACTGCTCTGCACCCCAAAAACAGCCAGAGAAGGGTAAAATTCTAAGCAAAAAGGGCTTTTCAGAAGTAACAGGATGGTTCTTTACTAGTAAAGCACCTCTGTGGAAAACTGGAATCAGTTTAAACAGCACAAAACCAGCATTTTAAAATTGATTTTTACTAGTTAAATAAAACCACTCCAAATTAGTTCCGCCACATATATAAAAAAGTTATTTAAGCACATTTTACTTATAAAATTGGTTAATTTAAAAAAGGAGCATTCACAGGGAGAGAAAAGAACTGGCTGTTCCTGGTTTCCACGTTTGCCAAGATTTTAGGACTAGCAGAGCTCATCCCTCCATTCCTTGTTTTCAGTTTCCAAATGGAAGAGGGAAGCTTTTTCTGGCCTTCTCCGCTCCAGATTCCTCAGATCTGTGTAAACAACTCACTCAAGTGACTGAACAGAATAATACAAAAAATTTTAAAACTTTGCTGTTTGCACCTGGTGAGGAACCACTGGTATCAAAAGCAGTTTTGGTTCCCCCAGTCCTGCTCTGCTGCTCCCTCAGCCCAGGGCTTTGGCTTCCTTTAAAATGCCAGAAGTAAATAAATATTTCTGTAGTGTTGTTGGTTTATTTGAAATGCTTGGAGTAGTTTCTAAGGAGCCTGGAGATGGAGGTTGGTTTCATTCTATATTGAGAGTGGTCTGTGTTTAAAGCACATTTAATGTAAATAAATATATCAGTATACACAGCCCAGGCTCTGTATTTTGTCCTGATTTCTGTCACAGAATCATGGAATCACTCAGGTTGGAAAAGCCCTCTAAGATCATTTTGTCCCCCAGCACTGCCAAGGCCACCACTAACCCCTGTCCCCAAGTGCCACATCCACAGGACTTTTAAATCCAGGGATGGGGACTCCACAGTGCCCTCGGCAGCTGTGCCAGGGCTGGACACTCCTTTCAGGGAAGGAATTTTCCCTGATATCCAATCTAAACCTCCCCTGGCACAGCTTGAGGCTGTTTCCTCTTTTCCTTGGGAAAAGAGACCAACTCCTACCTGGCTACAACCTCCTTCCAGGTAATTGTAGGGAGGGAAAATCCCTGTTTTCCATCGGGATGCTCAGGCAGACAGGCAGGATTGCAGTCCTGGGGAACTGAACCTGGGGCTTCAGCCTCATCTTTCCACACGAGTTCAGTGAAACCCAGCAGTTCCAGCTCCGGTAAATAAACCCCATAAATCTGAAATGGAATTTCTCCTCGGAGCAGTGAGTTAGGAGAGGTAATCCCCCACACCCTAAACCCTCTGCAGAGCTGGGCTGTGGGTTAGCAGCAGCTCCTCGGTCAGGATTGCCCCAGGCCGGGGATCACCAGGATCCCGGGAGCACACGGTGCCTCCAGGAAAAGCTGTTTCACATGTTTGAATACTCGGGGAAAGGTGGGTGCACACGGGACCATCCCGAAGAGAATGGAGGGATTCTTTCTCTTCCAAGGAATGTGGAAATCACGGAGTGTGACGCTGCTGTAGACGGGATGCTCTGGGTTGGAAACGCAGGGATCGGGGAGCCAGAAAGCGGCCCGGCGGAGGTTTGAGAGCCGCTTATGCAAGCGCAGCGCTGCCCCCGGCCCGGCGCCCGTCACGCGCTGCCTGCGCCGCTTCTGCCCCATTTACTGCCCAGACAGCGCCGGGGACAAAGGCAGCCCCGGGGAGCCGCTCGGCCCGCATCAGCCCGGCCTCTCCGTGCTGGCTGCGGCACCAGCCGTGTGGATTTAGCTCAGCCCGGCCCCTCCGTGCTGGCTGCGGCACCAGCCGTGTGGATTTAGCTCAGCCCGGCCTCTCCGTGCTGGCTGCGGCACCAGCCGTGTGGATTTAGCTCAGCCCGGCCTCTCCGTGCTGGCTGCGGCACCAGCCGTGTGGATTTAGCTCAGCCCGGCCTCTCC
>VWPU01008990.1:54194-65777 GCA_013398955.1 Callaeas wilsoni
GTGCTGGCTGCGGCACCAACCGTGTGGATTTAGCACCGCGCTCAGCACCAGAGCTGCGCAGGACGCGCAGGAGCTGCAGTGACACAGCAGCGTCATCCGGGGCTGGGCTGCGGAGCTGCGGCTTGGCTCATCGCTGGCCAACGCTGGCAGATTTAAACACGACCTGGAGTAGAAAACACAAAAACACGCCCAGATGTTGCCGCTGTGGGGTGACGAGACACCTGATAGCGGCAGGACCCGCTGTTCCCTCCGCTGCCGGGACTGACATTTCCCTATGACACCACCGCGTCTCCAGCAGCAACACCCGGGGGCTTCTCCGAACAGCCCCGCTCTCCCTCATGTTTATTGAGCAGCTCTCCACCCTCTGCTCCAGCAGCTCCAGCGGCTACGGGGGTGATGCTGCTGCTTGGAAACCAGAGCCACACACAGCAAACCCGAGGACGGGGGGAGCCAAATCACCTCCCAACACGGGACAGCCTCTGAACATCAGACAAAGGCCATACCAGTGTGGTTTGGGGAAATGGGGGCTTTATGCGGAGTAAAAGTCCTTTCAATACCCGCTGGAGTTGCCCATCCCAGGTTCTGTCTTGTTTTTCTCAAAACCAGGGATGGCTGGGGTCTGTCCTCTCTTCTTCAAGGCCAGATTGGACGGGGCTTGGAGCACCCTGGGACAGTGGGAGGTGTCCCACCCCATGGCAGGGTGTGGGACTGGATGGGCTTTAAGGTCCTTTCCAACCCAAACCACTCCATGATTCTCTGATTATCTTGCCCATCTCCTCTTCCCCATCCCTCCTATCTCCTTTCCACACCATCCCTCTCCTTAATCCCACGGTATTTCACGTTTGCATCTCAGGCAGGAGCAGGAAGATGCTCGTGACCAGGTTTTCCCACAGCCTTGTCCAGCTGAGGATCAGAGAAAGCTCCCAGAGCTCTGCGTTTGCACTGGGCAGGTTGGAATCCAAACCAGCACCAGGGCAGGACAGTTCCTTGTCACACCTATGACAAATCAGCTCAGCAAAAGTGTTTGCTGAACTTTTGACATTTTGGGAGAAATTTGAAGCAATTCCTTGGCAGAAATAGGATTCATCTGACAACATCCAGCCAGCTCTATCCTCGCGAACAACAGAGAGGAAAACATCACAGAATTATGGAATCCTTTAGGTTGCAAAAGGTTTCTAAGATCATCAGTCCAACCATTCCTCCACCACTGCGAAGGCCACCACTGACCCACGTCCCCAAGTGCTACGTCCACATGGCTTTTAAATCCAGGGATGGGGACTCCACCACTGCCCTGGGCAGCTGTGCCGGGGCTGGACACTCCTTTCACGAAGAACTTTTCCTTAATATCCAACCTAAACCTCTCCTAGTGCCACTTGCCACTTGCTTTAAGCCAGAAATGTCCCAGGCTGGCCGGACAGCCCTGTGAACTGTGGGCCAAGGCTGCAGTTCCTTGGCAGGAACATCAGGAGGACACAACCAATTCCACCACGATCTGATTTGGGGTGGGTCTTGCTGTGATGAGGAAACTTTAAATTGCAATAAACAGGAGAATATGGTGAAATCGTGGAGCACAGGTCTCATCCCAAGGCAAACAAAGCTCCCCACGCTGCACATCTGTGAAAATGCTGTGATGAGGCAGCACCACCGTGAGCACTTGTGCATTTATGCAGGGGGAAGGTGCAGAGCTGTTGCGATCATGGACACGCAGATCCATTATAAACAGATCCATTTTAAACAGACCCCCTGCTATATAAGGGGGGCTCCACAGTTTCCTTCACCAGGTGAAAGGAGGAAATATTCCCAACCAAGCCACACCTGAGCAACTCACCAGCAGAAATGGCTCCAGGTACTTTTTATTTCAGTTTTAGAGGATTTCCAGTGCTGGGTGTGTAGGGTGACAGGAGATGATGATGATGATGATGGTTCTATGGTGGGCTACACACACTCCTTGCCATCCCTAAATTAAAATATGGCAACTTCTAAATCCATGAAAAAGAAAACTTTTCACTGCAGTGTGACTCTAATCCATGAATTAATCTTTAACCTAAAGTGGGCAAGGAGAGCGTGGAGCGCTTGAAGACCAAGATCAAGCCACAGTTATAATAGTTATTATTGCCATAAATGTTGGCAGGGATAATAAAACTCATAGTCCAAGCTTCAGACAGGGCTGAGGATGATGTCTAATGCTTATTTACAAGTCCTACAGTCTCCAGGGGACTCCTCCTCCTAAGGGTCTTTGTTTGAGATGAGCTTTGTGGTCTCCGTGAGCACAGGTGGACACTAGTGTTGGATGCCATGGGCTGAAAACCTTTAGGCTTCACCAAGATCACCAGATCCTAAAGGTGTGACCCAGGGAGCAAAAGCAGCCGGTCACAGCACAGGTGATGCCACCAGCTCTTGTCCCAGTGAGGGCAGGGACAAGGCCTAGGGGAAAACATGACAGACACCCCTTCGTTTTCATGGAGTAACCACAATTCCAGCCAGGAAGACGCTGCAGGTCACACTGGGGTGACCAGTGGGAGGTCCAGTGAAAGGGTCTCCCTCGATTTTGGGGAGGGTTGAGCTCACCCTCAGTGTCCAACAGGGCACCACGGAAGGTGAGCGTGGATCCAGCATGGGCAGAACAGGCTGGGAATGAATTCCCAGGTGCCATCTCCTCCTCCACGCAGTCCCCAAGGACTCCCAAAACCTTCCTCTCCACTTTGCAGGGTCCTGGCTCTCTCCTCTGGCCATTGCTGTGATCACCCTGGGACTGCAGTGGCCACAGCCAGCTGCCACCTTCCCGGCCATGCCCCTCTCCAGCCTGTTTGCCAACGCTGTGCTGAGGGCTCAGCACCTTCACCTCCTGGCTGCCGAGACCTACAAGGAGTTTGTGAGTGCTGTGGCCTCCAGGCACCTCTTATGTGTTTGTCTGATGGCTCCAGGACTGTAGAACTTCCCAGAGAATTCCCAGCTGTTGGTGTCTTTGCCAGCTCTCAGAGAGGGGAAAGAACCTGAAGAGGATAGGGCAGGTTGTGTCCCACCAGCCTGGACACTGTCACCTCTCTGTCCCCTCTTTGACTCCTCCTTGGAGGCATTTCCACCTGCATCCAGACCCCCTGCACAGGGACAGCTGTGGCAGGGACACAGACACCTGCCAGGGAGGTGGCACAGACACTTTGCAGGACTTCTCTGTGTTGGTCACCTCTGTCCCTGGGAGGGTCTGAGTGCTTAAACCCACCAAGTGTCTGCTGCTGCCCAGGAGCTGGCAGGGACTGTCCCTTAGGCATGGGCTGTCCCTGGGGATCATCTCCTCCTTGGGAGAACCCATCCCGGCTGTGTTCTCTTCCTCCTCCTCCTCCTCCTGCAGTTTGCCCGGAGCAGTGTCTGCCCACCCTTGTGACACCCTGTTCCCTGTGGTGACACCGAGTCACCTGCTGTCCACGGGCACAACTGGCCCTTACTGAAGGGCAGCACTTTGCCTTAGGGAGAGGGAGACCTTCAGGGCAGCTCTTGTGCCAACACACAAACTCCTGTTTCCCAGTTCTCCACCTGTCCAGAGGCACCTCCTTTCTCCCATTTATTCCTTGCAAAGAGGAACCGTGCAGGACAGCTCGGGAATTCTCTGTGCTCTTCTCCAGTCCACGGGCAGCAGACCTGAGTGTATCTGGGATGTCTCCACAGGAACGCAGCTACATCCCAGAGGACCAAAGGCACACCAACAAAAACTCCCAGGTAGCCTACTGCTACTCGGAAACCATCCCTGCTCCGACGGGGAAGGAGGATGCCCAGCAGAAATCGGTGAGTTCTGACCTGGGGCAGGCACAGACCTGTTTGTAGAGTCCCCACTGCAAGATCAGAGGGTTTCCACCTCTGAGACCTTCGGTGTTTTCACCCTCCTCTCTCTTCTTTGCTATTTAAGCCCTGCAGACTCTTCTGGTTTGCACTACAAATCATATTCCCAGCTCCAGGATGAGAGCACTGCTGTCTGCACAGGGCGTGGGGCTGGGTGGTGCCCTCGGCCTGCAAACTGAAGCTGCAGGAGCAGTGTCCCCCTCTGGGTCACTCCAGGCTGTTCCAGAGGGAGCACCACGCCTACTCAGCTTTGACCCTTTTCTGCCTCAATTTCAGGACATGGAGCTTCTCCGGTTTTCCCTGGTTCTCATCCAGTCCTGGCTGACCCCAGTGCAGTACCTGAGCAAGGTGTTCACAAACAACCTGGTTTTTGGCACCTCAGACAGGGTGTACGAAAAGCTAAAGGACCTGGAAGAAGGGATCCAAGCTCTGATGAGGGTAAGTCACAGCATGACTGTGGAATAACAGAGATCTCCCAGACATGGGGCACTCTCAGGGATCCACAGACCATGGAAAATCTCCCTACCTTCCACAGGGCATCCTCTGGACTTTGCTTCCCTTTAGATAACAAGATCAGGACTCCCCAGTGCACAGGTCCCATCACTGGGGAGGGTAAGAACACAGGACAGGTGTTACCAGCACTGCCACAACCCCTCAGGGAGCAGATTCCACCAGGAATCACAACATTACAGATCCAAAATCTTTCCAAACCCAGCATGAAAGAATCCCCAGTTGCTGAAATACATCAGACAAACAGCAGCACGTTTGTTACATCTCCAGGCAAAGTACTTGGAAACGGGGCAAATTTTGCAAGGTTTGCAACCTCACAACATTTTATAAACACATTTTTGTGCAGGGAAGGACTTGCTCTGATATTTCCCTCTTCCATTAATACAACATCCAGGGAGCTGGAAGCTGGAGGGTGATCTTTCCAAGGAAGACTTTGTCAGAGAATCCCAGAATCCCAGAATGGTTTGGGTGGGAAGGGACCTTAAAGCCCATCCAGTGCCACCCCTGCCATGGGCAGGGACACCTCCCACTGTCCCAGGCTACCCCAAGCCCGGTCCAGCCTGGCCTTGGACACTCCCAGGGATCCGAGGTCAGCCACAGCTGCTCTGGGCACCCTGTGCCAGGGCCTCCCCAGCCTCACAGGGAGGAATTTCTTCCTGAGACTTAACCTGAATGTCCTCTCCTTTAGTTTAAAACCATTTCCCCTTGTCCTACCACAATCTGCCCATGTAAAAAGTCTCTCCTTCTCTTTTATAAGCCCCTTTAAGGTCTTCTTAATTTAAATTTTAAATTAAATTGCCCATTATCTGCCAGGACACCCTTTAGTTATGCTTATTCTATAAGTTTATCTGCCAGCATCACCCTGAAGCTGTAGCTGTGAGAAATGAGTCTGGGCCATTATTTACATCTTCTAGCAGTTAAATAACTCTGCAAGTCAGGCCCCGTGTGCAAACACAGACCTTTTGTGCTGGAGCGAACAGGTGAAGGAATCAGGACTTTACAGGGAGATCAGGACGGCAGATGTCGCTCTCCGTCCCATGTGTGCTTGGGCATCGGGAAGCCACACACAGAAATGACACAAATATTCCTATTTCACCAGTTTATGACACTTTTTACTTCACCAAAATCATTCTGTTGCTGAGCACAGCAGCGGGAGTGGCTGATCACAGATCTCCCGATGGAGATGTGGGGCTGGGTCAGAGCTTTGGGAAAGCGGAGGAAGAGAGAATTATTTGTGCGGTTCCCCACCTCCTTGGCTGGAGGGGCTGCAGAGAGACTCTGTGATTTTGCCTTTACTTTAAGCCCCCCAGGACTCTCCTCCCTCCCTGCAGCCCCGTGTGTGTCACTGGTGCACTCAGTGCAGCATCACCCCGCGGCACCACCTCCAGCTGTGCGCTCCTGCCACTCACACGCCCAAAACCACGTCTGAAATCCCACTTAACAGCGGGGGGGAATCCCCCTGACCTCTCCCAGAGCTCGGCGGGAGGTTTGTCACTGCGAGATGCCCTGCCCGGCCCCGCCTCTCCCGGAATGTCCCCGTTGTCCCGCAGGAGCTGGAGGAGCGGAGCCCGCGGGCTGCGCAGCTGCTCAAACCCACCTACGAGAAATTCGAGCTCCACCTGCGCGGCGAGGACGCGCTGCTCAAGAACTACGGGCTGCTGTCGTGCTTCAAAAAGGACCTGCACAAGGTGGAGACCTACCTGAAGGTGATGAGGTGCCGGCGCTACGGAGAGGGGAACTGCGCCCTCTGAGCCCGCCCCGCTCCTGGGAGAGGAAACCGGAGAATAAAACCCGTTACTGCCGACGCGAGTCTGGCTTTTGGGGGAGACGGGCTGTTCGGGGGGCTGGGAGGAGTGAGGTGCCTGGCCGGGGGAATTTGGAGCTGGAGAGGGGGATTTGGGGCCGGGGGATGAGGATTTGGGGCTGGGAGGTGGATTTGGCATTGGAGGATGAGGATTTGGGACTGGGAAGAGTGGATTTGGGTTTGACAATTTGATTGAATTTGGAGCTGGGGGGAATTTGGGGCTGGGCAGCAGCTTTGAGACTTGGGGATGAGG
This sequence comes from Callaeas wilsoni, assembly GCA_013398955.1. NCBI lineage: Eukaryota > Metazoa > Chordata > Aves > Passeriformes > Callaeidae > Callaeas > Callaeas wilsoni. The sequence continues at coordinate 60,596 of VWPU01008990.1, forward strand.
ATTTGGGGCTGGGAGGTTAGATTTGGGCATAGACTTGGGGCCATGGGGTCGATTTGTGACGGGAGGGCACAATTGGGGCTGGAGGTGTAGATTTGCGGCTTTGGGGAGGATTTAGGTGTAGATTTGGGACTGGGTGGTGGATTTGGAGCTGGAGAATGAGGATTTGGGGCTGTGAGGATGGATTTGGACCTAGAAGGGTGGATTTGGGGCTGGGGGGGGATTTGGGAGCAGTTTAGGGCTGGTCAGCAGATTTGGGGCTGGGGGTGGATTTGGGGCTGGAAGGATGAATTATGTCTTGGATTTAGGGCTGGGGGCAGAGTTGGGACTGAGGGGAGTGAATTTGTGGCTTGGGAGGGATTTGGGCATAGATTTGGGACTGGGTGGCAGATGTGGGGCTGGGAAAGTGGATTTGGGATCTGAGGAGGGTGGATCTGGAGCTGAGGGGTGAATTTGGAAGGAGTGGAGTCCAAGGTGGTCTTGGCTGGTGGTGCTCACAAGGTGGGTGCTGGGGCCAGCCTTGGCACAAGCCAGCCCTGAGCAGAGGATTTTCCTGTCATTGAGTTTGGGAACACCACGGCTTCCCTGGGGAGGCTCAGTTTTGTGCCCAGATCCCGCTCACCTGAGCAGGTACAGGCACTTCTCAACACAAACCTCATGGTGAAGGGGGAAAAGCTGACAGCAAGGGAAGCCCTGGCCTGGCAGGGTCATGTTTTATTACTAAAGCAGCTGAAATGAGGGCACAGAGAGGTGTCCCCGAATCCCCTCGGTTGTTGTAGCTCATTCCCAGTGCTCAGCTCCATCACTGCTCGCTCTTGTAGTGTCATTTCCCGAGACCCTGACGTGCTTCCACTTATCCCACAAAAAGGAGGGTTTGCATTTTCTTGTCTGCTTGGAAGGAGCCAAGTTCAGGGTGACCTTGGCTTCTCTGGAGCTGCTCCTGCTGTAAGCCTAAGCCAGCCCTGGACACTGGAACAGCTCCCCAGGGAATGGTCCCAGCACCAGGGCTGCCAGAGCTCCAGGAGCGTTTGGACAACGCTCTCAGGGATGCAGAGGGTGGGATTGTTGGGGTGTCTGTGCAGGGCCAGGGGTTGGACTGGATGATCCTTGGGGGTCCCTCCCAAATCAGGATATTCTGTGGTTCTGACTCCTCCCGCAGTTTGCCTGGAGCAGCGTCTGCCCACCCTTGTGACACCCTGTTCCCTGTGGTGACACCGAGTCACCTGCTGTCCACGGGCACAACTGGCCCTTGCTGAAGAGCAGCAGCAAAACTGGAGCATTTTGGGGTGTGACATAACCAATACCCATCAGATTTTTTGTTCATCAGTTGCGAAGATGGAATTTCTGCTGGGTTGCGGTCTCTCCACACTCCCCTGTGCAGCCCCTGCTCTCCAGCCCCTTCCAAAGCCACAGAGAGCTGACCTGACTGGTACTGCCCACAAGGGAAGCGAGCAGCCGAGTCAAACAGAAACCTCTGTTCCTGCAGAAGTCATCCCTCAGCTCCCTGCCCGCTCACTTCCCTTGTGACAGAGCGTGGGAGGGAATTCGGTGCTCGCTCTCTGCAAGGCACCGTCCAGCCCGATGGAAAGGGAAACAGATGGGGATTTGGAAGGACTTGCTCGGGATGAGAGCAGCTGGGTGTCCTTCTGGCTCACTGCCTCATAATGTCAGCCAGTCCTTCCAAAGCAGAAACATCCCCAAGTGGTAAATTCCGGGGAAGCTGCCCCTTACATATGACAAAAATATGTGCATAGGGATGAAGCTAAAACATATTGTAGAGAGAGAAATTTACACTTGATTTCTCTCCCAAGCCAATGAATTGTCCTTGGAACAGTTTGACCTCAAAGAAGTTTTGTTTATCTCAGTTTTAAGGATGCCGCTGAATTGGAGCAGCTCTGTCTTCATCGTTTCCAAAGGTTTTGCAGTGTTTTATTAGGGATGAAAGTTTAATGTCGTGAGACACCACATGCGTCACATCCAACATCTGCTTCTCCTCCAAATATGTAACAGCAACAGAAATGGGCAATAAACCTAAATGCTACCAAAATTAAGCCCCAAAATAAATGCTGGTTTTGGAAAGGAGGTGTTTTCCTGTCAACTTATTGAGGTCAGCTATATCTGGAACCAGCAGAGCTGCAGGATTATTTAGATAGAGTATCAGATGTGTGCAGCACTTCGAGAACAACAAAAGGAACGAGCCCTCCCTGCAGGAGCCCACATAAAGCCCAGAGTTGCTCTGAGAAAGCTGGAGGTGGGAGGTGTCTTACCAGCAGGAGTAGCTGTGGGACTTGTTCACACAGGCACAGGAAAAGAATTTCTCTAAGAAGAAAAAAATAAGTCTTGTAATAAATGTGTTGAGCCACAAGAGCCTTGTGAACCACAGGTGTTGAACCCCAAGTAGCTGGGGCTTTAACATTGTGTAAAACAAAGGTTCTTTCTTCTTTCAAACATGTTTTCCATTAAATGAAATAAGATTTTGTAGCCTGATAATGAATGAACATCTGAGGCAGCTCAAGAAATGGCAAGGGGACACCAAGCTCACCAAATCATGAAGGTGGGGGGCGTGTCTTCATAACAAACCCCTGCCAAGGTATTTTGTCCTCTCTTTGGGAAAAAAAAAAGACAACCAAAAACTGGGAGAGCTCAGGGATGAGCCACAGGAATGATGCGAGATCCCTCTTGAAATGAGAGTAGTGTAGCCTGTTTGACAAAAAAGAGGAAAGGGATGATTTGCTACAGGGGAAATCACCTGGCCCTGGCTGAGCTTGAACCACAAAGGCAAAGGTAAAGCAAAATCCAGTGTCTGGACACAGAACTTGTGTGCCCAGTGGGAAGATGTGGTGTTTAACAAGGGGAGAGAGCAACCAGGGAACCTGGCCTCTGTGGAAGTAAATCCCTGCTGGGGCAATTTCTCAGGTGGAAATGTTATTTCTATATTCTATTGTCTTATAAATGCATCAAAATACGAAATTATCACCATCCCCGGCACCGTGACCAGAGGGTGAAGGGTGGGATTCTACCCCTGTGCCCTGCTCAGGTGAGACCCCACCTGCAGAGCTGCCTCCAGCCCTGAGGTCCCCAGCTCGGGAAGGACCTGGAGCTGCTGGAGCGAGTCCAGAGGAGGCCACAGAGATGCTCCAAGGGCTGGATCCCCTCTGCTCTGGAGCCAGGCTGAGAGAGCTGGGGGTGTTCACCTGGGAAGAGAAGGCTCCAGCGAGACCTCAGAGCCCCTTCCAGTGTCTAAAGGGGCTCCAGGAGAGCTGGAGAGGGACTGGGGACAAGGGATGGAGGGACAGGACAAAGGGGAGTGGCTTCCCCCGGGTTAGATGGGATATTGGGAAGGAATTCCTCCCTGTGAAGGTGGTGTGGCCCTGGCAGAGGACAGAGCAGTTGGGGCAGGGCAGGCTTCAGTCATGCTAACAGAATCACAGCCAGTGAGGTCAGAAAAGCCCTCCAAGATCATCGAGTCCAACCTGGGACCAATCCCCACCTTGTCGCCCAGCCCAGAGCACTGAGTGCCACATCCAGCCATGACTCCAGCACCTCCTCAGAGTGACTCCACCACCTGGGCAGTCTATTCCCATGTTTAATTCTCCTCTTTGTGAAGAAATTCTTCCTAATGCCCAACCTAAACCTCCTTGGCACAACTCGAGGCCATTTCCTCTCCCCTTGTCCCTGTTTGCTGGAAGCAGAGCCTGACTCCCCACCAAGCTGCACCCTCCTGTCAGGGAGCGATGGACAGCCAGAAGGTCCCCCCTGAGCCTCCTTTTCTCCAGGCTGAACAACTCAGTAAGAGAGAAGAGAAACTGCTTTTACAAACACATCAGCAAAAACAGGAGGAACAAGAAGAATTTTCATCCAGAGGAGTTTTCATCATCAGTGGGGTTTACTCCACTAGCTCCATCCCAGGGGTTTAATCCTTGCCAGATCAAATGTGAGTCTTGCCTCTGGCACCAGACACACGAGCACACACACATACACACGAAAACACGTGCACAGCCCTGAACATACGCAGATATTTCTCCCCACTCACAGGACACTCTGGCTGCACAAAACCAGCATTTATTAGGAAAAAACATCCAAGAAAAGAACTGTGAAGGAAGTAATATTCAATGAGAATCAAAGAAATGGCAGTAAGGAAATAGCTAAGGAAACAGCCTCCAGGGCAAGAATTAGGATCCAAGGAAACAGACAAAGGAATAACGGTCAAGGAAATAGAATCAAAGGAAACAGGTCCCTGCTCGGGGCAGCAGGGGAATCCCCTCCGGGCCCATCTCACCTTCCCAGCTCTCTCTTCACAACACGGTGGAGGCTCTGGGCCTCTGGGGCCGGGACAGTGACGATGTGGACGAAGGTCCGTCCAGGTTGGAGGGGTTGCCCAGGGTGAGTCCGTCCAGCCACGCTGGTTGAGAGGCTGCCTCGGGCCGCTGTCCCGAGGGGCAGAGGAGTCCAGGGAGGCTGGACATTCTGCAAGGAGAAATCCTTGAAGGCGCAGGCAGGGACAGGCTGTGCCCATGTGCCCAGAGACGAGCTGGCGAGGAAGCAGAGCGGCTGAGCAGGAAGCTTTGGCTGGGACTCACGGAAAACACAGAATTTACAGCTTTGGAAGGAGGGCAGCACCGCAGGAGGACAGCGAGGATGTGTTTGGGACATGCAGGGAGAAAGGCAGAAAGGCAAAGGCCCAGCTGGAACTGAATTTGGCCAATGCCATAAGGGAGAACAGAAACTGCTTTTACAAATACATCAGCAACGCCAGGAGGAACAAGGACAATCTTCTTTTTTATTGAATGCAGGGAGAAACATTGCCACGGGGATGAGGAAAACCCTGAGGTACTGCTGCCTTCTCTGGGTGTCCCGAGCTCATGGCTGCCCGCAGCAGCCTCCGGCCTTCCCTCAGCAGTGACAGAAAGAAAATAACAGTCAAGGAAAAAGCATCCAAGGAAATAACAACAGCCAAGGAAACAGCCTCCAAGGAGAGCCTCAGCAGCTCCTATACTAAAACAGGAGGCGAAGAGTTGTTGGCATCCCATTGACTTCTTCAGCCTCTTGAAAGCCTTCCAGTCACCCGAGTTCTTCACACTATGTCTCGTCCTGGGATGCTTGTCTCTGGGCTTCATAGGCATCTCTGATGCATTCAAGCAACGACAATTCAGATTTGCTGAACAGGGAACAGCACTGGCAAGTG
>VWPU01008991.1:0-14611 GCA_013398955.1 Callaeas wilsoni
GGTTCATTCACCACAACACTTCTGTACATCTGGGAACTTTATCCCTGGTCATTTTATCAATGAGTTGAGATAAAACTGTTGAGAAGCCCTCGCTACTCATGAAGATGTTCGGTCTTAGAGAACAGCCCGGCCCAAGGGAGCCTTTGCAGATGCTGCTTCAGCAGCTGGGAGTTGTGTGAAGCGCTGTCCTCCAGGGAATCCCTGGGGTAAGCACCGCAGAGCTGCGGCGGTCAGTGGGAGCCGGAGCGGGGCTCAGGAGCCTCCCAGGAGAACCGGCCGGATCCCACACGGGCCGAGGGCCAGCGCTTCGCTCTCTGTTCAGCAGAACGGCTGCGGAAAGTTGGAGGATTTGCCTTCTGCTGCCCCCCGGACTTCCCCTTCAGTGTGGGTGCAATGCTGCAGTAAGATTTTGAGGCTGCGGGGCTCGAGAGTGTTAAGATTCCAGTGATGTAATGTATGTTCTCAATCAATAAATTAAGAAGTACTGTAGTACTAACACTGGGTTCTTTTAATACACAATGTTCAGCAGAAATCTGTTAGTGTTAATTGCGTAATCTTAGAGGAAAATAAATTATAACCGTTGAAAGTTACAAACCCATTAATCCAAGTCCAGCAAGGCTATTGGCAAAACTAAGGACTGTTCATTTTATCAAGGATAATCAGGACCCACAGGCCTAATTTTGGTCTGTAACTGAGGTCATTACAGAAATATCAGAGTTTGCTGTGACACAGAGCAGCGCTCATTTGAAAAGTGGCCTGGGCAAGATGCAGCTTGTCTTCATTTTTGCATAGGTCTTAATGCAAATGTGCATGATTGTCACATGAGGGTTCTTTGGGAAAAGGTGAACTCTTCCCCTTACTGGAGATTGAATTCCATTTTCATTCAGTGGTCATTCCTTGCCCAGTATCAAATAATTTGCAATAAAAGTCTATGCAGTTTGTCCGTGATTCTGAAATTATTCAGTGTGTCAGGAAAATTAATCCACAAACACCAGAGGTGTATGTCCAAAAAGGAGACAGAGGAGTCCTGTAACTTTATTTGAATAAAGGGAGAGGTCATGGGGCATTCCCCATGGGGTCTCTCAAAATTTTGGAGGAAGCAGCCTTCTTTTTATCCTAATTTCCCTCTCTCTTTCCCCACTGGCTGAGGTACTTGAGAGGTACAGACTTCCCTAATACCTAACGCACTCTTCTAATGTATACCCCCACTTTTGTCTTTTCCTTGTGTTAATCAGTGGAGTTCCTATGGAATCCTCCCCGTTGTTACTTTTATCTCTCAATGCTAATCCCATCTACTAGCAGACCCACAGTTTGATTGTAAAGACAAATCTCTCATTCCTTTCAAGTGCTTTGTTATCAATTTTATTTTATTTTAATCAGTGGCTGAAAACAAAAGAAAATATGGCCTAACCCAGACGGCTGAATGCATTTCTGAAATCCTGATACATCTTTACTTCAGTAAAGATATTTTTTACTTTTTTGAGTAAATTTGACTGAGGTTCCAAAGTGGTCGCTTCTAAGAATTACTCCATATGAATAAGGAAATACATCCTACCACTCGCTATATAATTGCGATTACAATTTTAATTCATTTTCCCTGGTGTCAGCTCTCCGGGGAGGTTTCCAGCAGCGGATTCGAAAGCTCGGTAATGCTGATTGCGGAAGGAGCGGGTTGGCACGCGGAACGCTCCCCGAGGCACCGCGGTGCGGCGGAACGCTTTCGGCGAGGGACGCGCGGCCGGAAGCGGCGGACCTGTGCACTTCCGGCGCCCTCCCGCCTCGTCGCCCCATGGCCGCGTCCGTGGTGAGTCCGGGCCTGGCCGGGAACTCCCGGGAACCACGGCCTGGGGCCGGGGGAGCGCGGGGTGTCCGCCTCGGGAGGGTGCTGCGTGTGAGGGGGCGGGCGTGGGAGCGCAGGGAGGCCGCCGGGAGTGTCCCGGCTCCCGGAGGGACGGGACGGGACAGGCAGGGCGGCAGCGCCTCAGCGCGGGGTGCGGGCAGGGGTCACTCCCACCCTCTCGAGGGTCCCCGGGGCAGGGCGGGCTTCCGTGTCTTGCGGCCTCAGCGTCCTCGTACAGGGGCCTTAGGGCATAGAGGAGCTCAGTGAGGCCGTCGGCAGCGGCCGTCTGGGTTGGAAAACTGCTTGGAGTTGCCGCCATAGTCTTCGAGAAGTTGGTTTTGGGATTGCTTGGTTGGTTGGTTTTTTCAGTTACTGCTTTCCTGTTAAAAGCTTGGAAGAGGGGTTTCTGAGTGAGGTGGTTGGATGTTGGAACCCGAAGGATCTGTGACAGTCTCCATCCTCGGAGATGTCCAGACGTGGCACGAGACAGGACAGAGGACACAGAGCTGTCAGGTGCAACCTGGAAAGTGGATCAATCTTTGGAGTCAGCCGTGCTTTGAAAAGGGATTAGGACCAGTGACCTCCAGAAGTTTATTGCAGCCTAAATTGTTCACAGAGTTTTAAACTGTTTGCTGGTTATGGCTGTAAAAACTTGCCAAAACCAACAGAACTTGTTTCCTGTTAGACTTCCATTGCAGGTACCCCAAGCACTCGTTCCGGTCCCCTGGCGTTTCCAGTGCCCTGGCTCGTTGCTCTGTTGGGAGCTGAGTGGGAGTGCTCGGTCCTGCTTGGGAAGGGCTGCGTGCGGCAGGGCCTGGCTGGGGGCTCACGGCCCTGCTCCCCTGGCACAGCGGGCAGGGCGGCAGTCACGGCCCTGCTCCCCTGGCGCAGCAGGCAGGGCGGCGGTCCCTGCCCTGCGCCCCTGGCACAGCAGGCAGGGCGGCCGTCACGGGCCCTGCTCCCCTGGCACGGCAGGCAGGGCTGCCGTCACGGGCCCTGCTCCCCTGGCACGGCAGGCAGGGCTGCCGTCACGGGCCCTGCTCCCCTGGCACGGCAGGCAGGGCTGCCGTCACGGGCCCTGCTCCCCTGGCACGGCAGGCAGGGCTGCCGTCACGGGCCCTGCTCCCCTGGCACGGCAGGCAGGGCTGCCGTCACGGGCCCTGCTCCCCTGGCACGGCAGGCAGGGCTGCCGTCACGGGCCCTGCTCCCCTGGCACGGCAGGCAGGGCTGCCGTCACGGGCCCTGCTCCCCTGGCACGGCAGGCAGGGCTGCCGTCACGGGCCCTGCTCCCCTGGCACGGCAGGCAGGGCTGCCGTCACGGGCCCTGCTCCCCTGGCACGGCAGGCAGGGCTGCCGTCACGGGCCCTGCTCCCCTGGCACGGCAGGCAGGGCTGCCGTCACGGGCCCTGCTCCCCTGGCACGGCAGGCAGGGCTGCCGTCACGGGCCCTGCTCCCCTGGCACGGCAGGCAGGGCTGCCGTCACGGGCCCTGCTCCCCTGGCACAGCAGGCAGGGCTGCAGTCGCTGTTCCCAGGGCAGGTCTGACACTCCTGTCCTCAGAGTTTCTCTGGGCACTTTCTGGGATTGGCATTAGCCTGTGAGGCTGGGAATTGCTGGCAAAGGTAGGAAGATGAAGAGCGGGTTCGTGTCCTTGCAGGGACAGAAGAAAGGACAGTGCACAGAAACGTGTTTGGCTTTGTAGAATAAACAGGGATCATTTGGTAGGCCTTAGTTGCTTTTCAGATTGGAGCTTTCTCTGATTATGAATGTTTCTTGTGTTAATACTGGAGGAGTTCCTGGTGGTTCTGGAGTATATTCAGTAAAAGCAGCCAAGAAAATACAGGCGGTGAAATTGTTCAGCACTGGTTGAGTTGCAGATACTGAGAGTACAATACTGAAACAGGACCATGATAAATAATAGCATTTTAAACAATTGATCATAAGAGAACCAAATCCAGGTTTATGGGTGTATGGACAGAGAATTCAGAATCTGCTGTCCAGGATGTCCCAGTTCAGGGTCTGTAAGAGATCAAGGGCCAAACAGATGAACAAACAGAGCAAATAACCCAGTGAGATCACAGTGCAGTGGTGGGACAACAAAGGCTGTTACCTGGGGATGAATAAAAGTAGAGAGATGTAAGGAAAATGATGAGGTGTGAGGAGAAGCGTTTGGTTTTGACCTGTGGATATAGCACTGATCAGTACTGGAAGGAATACACCCAGGTGTTGGTGTTCTCTCTCTTACTATATTTTATATTTCTATATATAAAGGTGTGTTAAAAAATGAGACTAGGATGGTGGTGTGATGGAGTTCTTGCTAATTCTCAGAAGTGCACAAATAAATCTTGCTCCTTAACTTTATTTCAGAACAGCCATCACAGCAACAACTGTTTTCCCTGAATAATTGTGTGGCCACACTACCTGCAGCCAGCTGTAGCCCATTTTCCAATGTAAATATTTGCAATTTAAGTACAATAAATATATCAGCATTCAAATTTAATGCTGAAACTGTCACCTGCCTAACAGCTGGTACTTCTACAAGTAGAAAAGGAGCTTAGAATAAATTTCAACATTATTTGATGTCATCTTTTGGTGAGAGTGGAAAAGACCAGTCAAAGTGACTTGCAGGAGAAATTGAGTCAATGACTGGGTTGCATAACTAAAGGAATTTGATATGATTTCTTCCCTCCAGGATTTCAAAACCTATGTGGATCAAGCTTGTAGAGCTGCAGATGAGTTTGTCAACATTTACTATGAGACAATGGACAAAAGAAGAAGGGTATGTAGCTGTTTGACAATAGTTAGAACTGTCTTGGCACTTTTTGTTTGCGTTTCTGACTGTCATTGCACGGAAAGCACCTGAACAGTGGTTACCATGTTGAGAGAGCAGCATTGGAGCTGGCCATGGTAGAGAGGGCAGCTGTTCCTCAGGCTGCCCTGCAGAGGATTTTTGCTCCTGTGCAGCCTTGCTGTAAACGGGGCCATTCAGAAAGTGCCTTAGACTTGTCATGACCCTCGTTCAGTTGGTGTGCAACTGTGTCTTACAGGTACAGGATTTGGTCAGCACAGGGAAGCAGAACTTGCTTAATTTTCCCTTGAGGTCAGGATTTAGCTTCTTTTTTCCCAAACTTCTTTCCTTAGCAGTTATCACTTTTGGTTCTGGGGTTCTTCCGAGTGCCTGAAGTTGAAGCAGTACAGCTGTGTCTGGCTCTGTGAGTCTTCCTGGTCCACACTGATGTGGCACCATGTAACAAATATTTTCGCCAAAACAGAGCCTTGGAGACCTGTGTTTGGAATTTTAAATGTACTGTAGTTGCAATTTAATAATTTAAAGTTTATGTGAAAGTACCAGCAGTCCCATGTTACTTCACAGTCACTTTGCACATGAGTAGGTTGAACAGGGATGTGTCAACACCTTAAAGGAGAGTTGGGCACTTACTCAGCTGTGACAGCTTATGAAACATTTGGGAAGTTCTGGTATGCTGCTGTCCTTTTCAAGTTTCACCTGTTCCTGGTCTTGTTCACTTTTTTTTTTAACCTGAAATTATAATTTCCTGACCTAAACTGTGTTGTGTGCACACTCTCCCCCTCAGAAGAAAGAAAATCAGCGATAAACTTGTTGTGGAAAGGTAGCACTGTCCTTTTGTTAGCAACCACTTTAGTTCTGTCATTACCTTTGTTAAAGGGATATTATCAATATTTGAGACATGAGTCACTGTCCCACTCATAAAGGAGAATGTATTTGTTAGTTTTAATTCTTGGTCAGGAGCACTGATTGTTAAAAGGATCTGCTGTTTCAGGAAGGTATTTTATCTCTCAAAGTAACAGAAGAAATGCAATAATTCACAGTGTAAGTTTTGTATGTTGTCCATTGTATGTTTAGATATTTTTCCTTAATGTGCATTTTTGTAATCACTCAGGCTTTAACCAGACTGTATTTGGACAAAGCAACATTAGTTTGGAATGGAAATGCAGTGTCTGGGCAAGAAGAACTAAATAAGTTTTTTGAAATGTTGCCATCAAGTGAATTCCAGGTTAATGTGTTGGACTGCCAGCCTGTTCACGGTAAGGTCGTATTATAATTTACTTAGTTATTTTTCTTTTTTTTTTAACTGTTGAAAGTGAGCAATTATAATAGTGCTTAATAATTCCTTTGGAATAAGCTTAGAGAAAATACCAAGGGTTGAAATGTCAAGTTGTGCTTAAATAAAGCACAAATCAAGAGATGCAGCAACTATACGCTCTTTTCATGTCTGGAAAAATATTTTAAGGACTTTTTTTGTTTAGATCATATTCAGAAGTGATCTATTTTCATGTATGGAAAAAGTCTGGCTTATCAGGTTATGTTGTGCTTGGGAGACCCCTATGGTGGCCTCTTGTACTGACCTGCAGTATAATGTGGAACAAGTCGTTATTAACCTGTATGTACGTTGATTTCTTTACATCTAGAATAGGTGCTAAGTTCTTTAGATTTCTGATTAACAGCTCCTAAAGAAAGACTTACATAACTGAGAAGTTAATAAATTGTTTCTAATGGACACTTTGGGAATATAAGTAAGGGAAAAGCCTGTGGTCAAACACACTTGCTTTGCTCTGCTGTGAAAAAGATATAATTTCTAATAACCGGGGGGGAAAAGTATATGCAAGTTGCTAAATACCTATATGTGTGTATATCTCAAGTAATGAGAGCTTATTCTGAGCACAAACGGAGGTGTTTGTCAGTGCTCTAAAATGAAGAGCAGGAGATGAAAATGGCAAAGCCATTGCCAAGCCGTGTTGGTGAACCCACCGCTGTCTGTGTAGAAACGCTGCACCAGAGCTGCACTTCCCTGCCTGTACCCAGCTGTCAGCCTGGCGCAGTGTAACCACAGTTGAACCAAGCTTCTGTGTACATTTCCTGCCTCTTTACCTGCTAGTCTTTGTTTGAGTTGTTTTCTTCATCATTTCATACCTCCTTGTGAAGAACAAGCTACTCAAGGCCAGACAACAGTCCTCGTGGTGACAAGTGGGACTGTCAAATTTGACGGGGATAAGCAGCGCTACTTCAATCAGAACTTCCTGCTGACGGCACAGGCCACCCCCACCAACACCGTGTGGAAGATCGCCGGGGACTGCTTCCGCTTCCAGGACTGGGCCAGTTAGCAGGGCCTGGCCCGGGGAGTGACCTCTCATTTGGTACCAACAAGTCCACTGTGCAGGCAGCTGTTCCCTCGCAGGGAACTCACGCGCTCTTTGTGTTGCATCTGTTGTTATGGACGGTCTACAGATGTTTCGGGGTTGATTCCAGTGACCACAGCTTTAGTAATAAATTGTGAGAGGTTGCTCGTGTTAGTTGAATTTAGTAAAGTGCTGAAGGCAGTGAGTTGTATTCGAATCATTCCTAAAATGCCTTACATGCAGCTATGCTGCCACTGCTGAGTGCTCAAACTGTTCTGTTTGAACACAAAATCCTATTCATATACAATTCTGACCAAACGTAATTTTTTTCAACTTGAAAAGATCTGTTTTTACAGTAGCATCTTCTCTCTTTTGAAGAAGATGCTTGTGGCATGAAGATGGAATTCTGAAAGCTCCCTACTCCCGGTTGTAAGAGGCTGGGAAGGATTGCTATGGTTTCTACTGTTAGTGAAAGGAGCAAATACAGCTCCTAAGTGTGTAATCTCTCAATCCATTGGAAAGGTAATGTTTACCTTCTCTGATGCCAAAGGACTAAATATCTTTGGGTTTCCTTTTGGTCTGAGCTTCCCAGGCTTTGTTTGTTAATTCCATGGATTCATATGTAGGGCATGCTGAATGATTCGGAGCTCCTGTGCCAATAACTCTTCACATGCATGTGAAGGACTTCAAACTGATTATTTTTCTTTTGAAGTCTTACCATGACCTAGAAATAGGTCAGATACATGATTTCTGTTTGCTTTAATTCTGCATTCTGTTGCTATGAGGTTTGGATTATTTTTCCCATATTAAGTCTGCAAATTTTGAATCCTTTTTGTCTTTTCAGGAAACATTGTAGTTAGAAAGTGGCACTGAAAGTGTGTATTACTGTGAAGCCTTCAATTTTTCTCATCAGTACTGTTATTCAGAACAGGTGCTTGCATTATTTTCAATTGAGAACAGCAGCTCTGCACCACTAACACTATCTTCCTCTCATGCAGATTTTTACTGTATTTTTCATGTTCTTTTTAAACATTGCCTTTAATTATTGATTCTGGGGCTTTTGTGTGTCTTGCTTTAAATTTGTAGTTTAAAGCTTGCAGCTGCTTTGAAACACTTCAAGTCTGTAAGTTAAGAGAGTTCATCTTAACTTTGGAACTTAAGAGCAAATCTGAGTATCAGCAGCTTTGTTTCAAATTTGTGCATTTCTGTTTTAAGCTGAGTAAAACAAAAAAAACAAACCCAAAATGTAGCTGTATAGCTGTATCCCTGAGCATACACTTGTAACTGAAAATACAGGAGGGGAGCTTGTAACTCTCATCATAACCCATGTTTCAATGACAGCAGCAGTCTGAAAGCAGTTGCAGCTGCAGCTCACTTGTTCAGTGACTTAAATGGAGAAAACTGTGAAAATGAGCAATATCTCACTTGTGTGAAACATCCTAAAGCGTCTGTAGTTTGCGATGTAATCCCACAAACAATTGGATGTTTAGCTAAAATGAGTGGCTTTATTTCCTTTTCAGGCCCTCTAGTCTTTACACCAGTAGGTTAGAATTAGTAACCTGTCTCTGTTCAGAGGCTGTTTATGGTCAGAACTATTGTGTACCTATTTTTCAGGCTGAAGAATTTGAATTCCTGCAGAACAGTGCAAGAACAGAATTTTTGAAAACTGTAAATATTGTAAATACATTGTTATTTCTGTATGTAGTGAAGAAAGGATCATTCTATTTAATTACTGTTTGTTCTTAAGAGAGTATGTGATGTTCATATATTTGTATTTCCTCTACAAGTTTGAAAAGAAAACATAACCTGAGCATGCCTGTAACTGGTACAGCATTGTTGAGCTGTGACACTGGCGTGGTGTATTCTACTGGCTGTTTAACTTGCTGTTGATTGTGTAAGTGGTGTTACAGATCTGCTTTGCATACACAAAACAGGTGTTGCCCTTTAAAATGTGGCAATGGGTGCAGCTGTGGCATTGGCTTGTTGGACTTTGAAGGCGGTCACCAGAACACACACTTAGATCAGTACCTGATAAGTTTGTGCTGTGAATAAATACTTATGGGATATTTTTATCCAAGTTTGAATTTGTATAATAATTTTTAAGCTTTTTCTAGGCAGACTGGGAGATTCAAAATATATGAGGCAATGTTTCAATCAGATGTTATTCTCAATTATTTTCATGCTATTTAAATGCAAGCTGCTTTTAAATCTGATTTTTGCAATTAATATTAAAAAACTGACCAAACAAAAAACCCCACCACAACCTGGAACGTGACTGAGGAGGATAACTGACTGGCCTAGCTGGACAAACCCAGTTAAAACTCTTACTTAGTAAGATGTGTAGCTGGGGTAGGACTCGGTATGCATACCCAGGCGTTTTGTAGGGAAATTTATTGGAACGCAATTGCTTCGGGCTAGGGAGAGGTGCCAGTTACTCCTGCCTATTTCCCTCTTCGATGAGGATCACTTGGGGTGATTCAGTACTACCATAATTAGCTCTTGCTCTTTATAACTGAAAATGCTGGTTTGCAAAATATTTTTATTTATTATATTGAGACTGTAGCTATTAGAGTCAATTAGTGGTTTTACAATGGAGTAACTAATGGCACAAACAAAAAATCTCTTTCTTACTAGCTCTGTGCTGCTCGTTAATGTTCTGTGCTGAAATTAGCAGAAAACACAAAAATGCTTTCATTTTGTTCAGTACAAACCCATCCAGCTGGTTTAGTGTGACCATTGCTGACTCTACTGCAATACCTAAAATTTACAGTGGGCATCTATAAAATGAATATGTTTGTGCTCCAAAAACTGAACTGGAGTTAATGCTTCCATTTTTTTGTTTGAGACCAAATTACTCATGTACAACCAGTCAGAGAAACAAAGCCAGCTGAAGAGCTAAGCACTTCCTCGTATGAAATTGTAGCAACTGAAGACTTGAGAGATCATCTCTTTCGTGTATGTTCCCTGTATTGTCTATAGCAGTCACTGCTTTTATGTTGCTCTGTTCTTTAGGCATACTGCGGTTAAATTGATTTTAAATGCCTATGTTGGAGAAAAGGGATTTGTTCTGATGGTATGAATGGTTTGTTCTGATATGCCTGTGCTTCCTTACCCTGTCTGGAGAAAAGCACATTATAAAGAAATGCTGTTTTACCAGTAAAATAACTTTCCACACTTGAATATATTTTGTAAGTTTTTGAAACTGTTTAAGACCTCTTGTAAGATTAATTTTAAAAAACTAAAAAAAAACCCTAAGAAAAAAAAACACCAAAAAAACCCAAACCTACCTGTTACTCTACCTTTTTTTTTAATTATTATTAGAAGTTTTCATAGCTTGTTCTTATGATATTAAAAGTGCAAGAAATAATTTGTGGCTTCCTTATCTTTACTGCTTGTGTTGTAGGTCTGAGTTGTGATTGCTGCCGAGTGGTGCTGGGGCACTGCGGAACAGGCTGGCAGCTCTGTCAGGGTAAAAGGTGTCTGCAGCAACCCTTGGCAAATGCCTTGCCAAGAGCACTCTCAAGCAGTAAATGTTGAGCTGCCCAGAGTAACTGTCTCAAATTAACATATCCCTCTAAAATTTACTGAAGTTTAGACTGTTCTCCAACACATACCTGGATGAAGTCAAACAAGATTTGAGCCAGATCCTTGGGTTGTAAATATTTTCACTGAGAACGTGTTGTGGTTCTGCTGTTTATCTAAGAAGAAATGAAACACTGAAATGAGAAGTGCTTTTTGTGATAACTCCAGTGATTTATTCACTGTTTTGCTATGCACACTTGCTCAGTGTAGACAGCAGCTTTTAAATGCTAACACTGCAAAGATGAAGATGCTCATGCAAGTTCAACAGTTGCATGGAAACTGATACTGTTCTAGAAATGTATTCTGGAAGCAATTCCAAATATGGAAGCTCTTGCTATGTTTGAGGGTATAGATTTCAGTGAGGCTTTGCAAGCAGTAGCTCTTTGTAATGATCCTGAGCAAGGCTCTGATAGCTGTAAAGGTTTGAATGCTGGGAAAAATAAATCAGCCCAAACCAGAAGATGTTTTTACAGGTATGTTGAAAGTGGCTCCAGAAATTGTTCTTTCAAAATTGCCACTGGGCTGAAGAAAAGAATATTGGTCTTCCTAGAAAAGCAAGCTTTTCTTTTTTGTTCCTGACTGCAGAAAGGTAGGACATTTATAGCTGGGCTTAGTCCTTCAGAAGACTGGGTTTAATAATATAAATAAATCTATCTTGCTATACTTTGTGATTGAATGGACTACAGACACTAAGTGGCCATTTTGCCCTGCATCAGTAATACACGTGCCTTAGAATATACTGTTGATGGCAAAGTTGTGTTGAATTGCGCTGATTTTTTGTCTGATTTTGGCTGATTTTTGTCTTCTTGCAGCCTATTTCAGTTCCCAAACCCCACTGGGTTTGCATCTTTGCATCTGTGGTTTTTCAAGATTTCCAACCACTACACAATGTATTGAACTTCTTAAAACAAAAAGAAATTAACATTGCTGCTAGGCTTAATGTTTATATATCAAGGTCTGTATGCCACAATATGAATTCTTCTTGAGGGTTTCAATTCATATTCACAAGATGAATTCTTCTTGAAACCGTCAAGAATTTATCACTTTGGTGTGTCTTAATGCACAATGGTGTTATCTTCCTTAAACAGCTGGTTGAACTGTAACATAAGAACAGATGGACTGATGTAAATCAGAAATTACTACAGTTCACTGACACCTTGTGACCAGGTGTTGAAAGGCACAGATAGAACAGCAGATAATTAGATGTTTAGTTACTTGGCAGGAGGTCTTGTGCTTTCCTTATTTTTGAACTGTGTAATGCAGGGCAAACTTTTTCTCATGGGCTGCCCATGTTTTTAGTTAGGCTCTAAATACAGTGTGTTGCACGTACTTTGCAATTTGAGGGAGTAAGAGAAATGGATTACGAAGATAGTGGAAAATCTGGTGAAGAAATCCCTGGTACTTGGAGGGACTGCCACAACCTTCCTTCAGATTTGACTATGGGATGAAGCAGTGGAAAGCAGTTAGTAACTAGCTGATATTAAATGTGTTAAGCACACACATTTTAGTGTCCAGTGCATTGAAACTTTAATGTGTGCAGGTCTCTTATATTCAGAGAACCGTAACAGTCCTTCCCCTATTCATGTCTAATGTAGCTGAGTTCAGTGGTCCTGAATCCTTCCTAAGGTATTAGCCTGTAAGACCTCTCAGAGTCCTGCTCATGGGCAGTGGTCAGCTAGAAAAAGAGAAGTTAACCACTGAGATAGAATAAATAAAATGTTTGGGATATGCATAATGATCCCCTCATAGTTACAGGGGAAACTTTGGTCATAGCTTAATTCTGATTGTACTGAAAGAAATCCTCCAAAATCTCCTAATGGAACTGATACAGTGTTTTAGTTATCCCAGTGTGAAAGTTCATTAGACAGTCGGCTTCTGGAGCTGTATATATATATATATATAATATACATATACCTATACCTATACATATACATATATGTTGTGACTCTTCAAGAAGTTCANGTTGTGACTCTTCAAGAAGTTCAGGTTGAAGTTAGCACTTTCATTTTCCAGAGATACTGTTGGAATCCTGGCAGATGGAAATAGCTGACTAGAACTTTTACTGTTGCCTAACTGCATAATAGGCTGTTTTAAGAATAGTGTCAGTTTGTTGGTTTCTCTGACATCCTTTTCCCACATGATATTCGCTACTACATTTTCTTTGCTGACCTAAAGATTTCACATATGTCTACTGATACAATGCTGGCAGTAGTACTATGGCATATACTCCCATTGAAATGGTTTCTGGAACTTGAATTTTTTCTCTGCCCCATACTTTTGAATTATTAGAAAGTCTGGGTATTCACAAAACACAGTTTGATATTTAAGGATACTTTGTAATTTGGTTGGAATATTGCACTGTTTTTCTGCAGTGATGACATTGACTTGGTAACTGTAAGTCCTCTCCAGGATTTTTTTTGAAATTCATCACTTCAGGTGTTCAGTTTATAATGACTCCCCACAAAGTTAGAGACAGCAAGATGCAAATGTTGCCAAATACAAGACAACTGTTTTTCTGTTAGAAAAAAATATTAATGAGTGTTAGGAAATTTAAGTGTATTACAAAAATCTCCCCTCCTTTGAAGTTAATGTCAAAGCTTTTTTTCCCAGCAGTATGGTGTGGATAAAATCCAAACGATAATTTGAATTGTGTAGTGCAGAATTCCTAGTGACAGCATTTGTTCCTTGGAATTGTTCATTAATCATTATCTGAAAATGCCTCCCTCCAAACCAAGGCAGCACAGACTACTGACATGGCTGAACATGAATATCTGAAACAACCTCTGCCAGCCCCACTGTTTCTGTAGAAAGCGGATGCTGTATGTTGGTTTAATCCAAGGTTTAACTTGTACAAAGGTACTCTTGAGATCACACATCTCTGTGTGTAAGGATGTTTTTGATGGCTTGAGAAGTTTCTGTGCATCATCAAAGCCACAGTACTGGTGCTTTTTTCTAAGTTCTTTTTGTTTCAAGAAATGCTTCCATGTAAGCCAAACCCATCTTACTTTAACAGAACGAGACCTGACCCTTCCAACCCATGACATAGCTGTCAATGCTGCCAAGTGACAGAAGGGAGCATCCTACAGCAATAATGGACCTGCTTTTAATGCCATGAAATGCTGCCCCCACCAACAGCATTGAGGTCAGATAACAAGGTGTAATACAAACAGATTTTAAAGAAAGAGGTGTTAAACTAAGATCTAAAGATGTTTGATGAGAGAGGTCTCTGCATAAATAATCATAGAATGGTTTTGTTTGGAAGGCACCTCAAAGTTCCTCTAGTTCTAACCCCCTGCCATGGGCCAGGCTGTCCAGGACTCCATCCTTGAACACTTCCAGGGATGGGACATTCAAAACATCTCAGGGCAACCTACGCTAGTGCCTCGCCACGCTGACATTAGAGAATTTCTTCCCAACAGCTAAACTAAATTTCTCCTCTTTCAGTTTAAAACCGTTCCCCTTTAATCTATCACCTGCCCGTGTAAAAACTCACTCTCCCTCCTTTTTATAAGCCCTCTCCTAAGTACTGAAAGGCCGCAGTACGTAATGCAGGTATTTATTGCAGAAGAGCACTACAAATGGATCCAAAGAGCTGAAGAACAGCTCTCACCGTATGACAAGCCCTGAGCGCTGTACAAGCCACTGTACAAGAACACCCCACATCCTCATCCTCCGCAGTCGCTCGCTGTCCGCAGTTCCCGGGTGGGAGGGCAGCAGAAGCGCTGCCATGGCAGGACGGACCCTTGCTGGTGCCGAGCTCAGGCCGCCGCTCTCACGGCCGCTGCCCCGGGGAGCCCCCGTCCCGCTCGGTTACCCGTGCTAGGGTCGTGCCTGCCCTCCGGCCTCCGCGAGCGGCTGTGCGCCAGGATGAGCGCTCGGGAGGCGGCCGTAGAGGATCACGATGAGCGGGATGCAGAGCGAGCCGTCCGCGCCGGGGCCCGGCGGGGCGCAGCTCCGCAGCAGCGCCCCGAGCAGCGCCGCGCCCCGCTGCAGCTCACGGGGCACCGGCACCGCGGGGCCGGGGCCGAGCCCG
>VWPU01008992.1:0-64579 GCA_013398955.1 Callaeas wilsoni
CGCCGCCCGTGCCCGGAGCCCGGAGCCCCTCACGGCCCCCTGCCCTGCCCTGCGGCTCTGGCCCGGCCCGGCCCGCCCGCCGCGGCCGTTGCATAACCCGGGCATGCGCGGGAGCGCGGCGGAAGCGAGTGGCGGGGAAGGGGAGGGGGCCGGGGGCGGGGAGCGGCGGCGGGAACTGGGACAGGGGTCTCTGGGCTCGGCCCGGATCGGCCCGGTCCCAGTCCCGGTCCCGCGCTGCCGGGCAGCGGCAGTCCATCAGCCCCGCGGCCGCCGTGGTGGGCCCAGCTCGGAGTAGCCCCGGGCACCTGTTGCTCGGGAGCGTTCGGCCGTGATAGGGCAGCAGAAGTGCGCCCGCAGCGGTTCGGTTCGGGCCGGGGAGCCGCGGGGCTCCTGGCCTGATGCCGCGCACGACCTGGCCATGGCGCCTTCCCCTCCACACAGAGGGCCGTGAGCGGCTGGCCTGGCCTCTCCCGGCTGAGCGTTTGCTGCTGCTAGTAAAGCTTCCAGGTATCCCGAGCTGGAAGGGACCTAGAGGGATCATCGAGTCCAGCTCCCGGCCCTGCACAGACACCCCAACAATGCCACCCTGTGCATCCCTGAGAGCGTTGTCCAAATGCTCCTGCAGCTCTGGCAGCCTTGGGAACATGACCAAACCCTGGGGAGTCTTCAGTCCCCCACCGCCCTCTGGGGAAGAACCTTTCCCTGATCTCCACCCTAACCCTCCCCTGGCCCAGCTCCAGCCGTTCCCTGGGTCCTGTCCCTGTCACAGGGAGCAGAGATCGGAGCTGTCCCTGCGCTGCCCCTCGGGAGGAGCTGCAGCCCCCGGGGAGCTCTGACCTCAGTCTTCCCTTCTCCAGCAGAGCAAACCAAGTGCCCTCAGCCACTCCTCGTGTGGCCCCTCCAGACCCTTCACCATCTTCATAGCCCTCCACTGGGCACTTTCTAATAGCTTTAGATCTTTCTTGTATTGTGGCACCTGAAACTGCACACAAGATTTTAGTGAGGCCACACCAGCGCAGAATAGAGAGGAACAATCACCTCCCTCAATGATTTTGGTGGCCTTTTCACCTTAGACATGCTTAAAGTGGCAACTGCTTGCATCTCGAGACCTGCCGTCCACAGAGAGCCAAACTGTTGCCATAACTGGTAGAAGAGCATAAGTATCAACTATCAGCAAAGAAACCCATAAATGAGCATTAGTATCAACTACTGGAAGAAACCTGCTCTTCACTGCACAGGCAGTGAGGAATTATCTGTCTTCGGTTTTACCAGATGAAATTTAAAAGGCCAAAGTGAGGACTGTGCCCAAGCTTCAAAGGTTGCCTGCAAGTTTATCATTGCAATAATACCACAGTGCCTGAGCAGTTCTTTGCTGTTCAGGTATTGGAAAACTACAGGAAGTGTCAAGCTGCTGATGCTGTATGTTCACGTTAATATTTTATTAATGAGGAAAAGCATATTGTTAATGAGATTTCAGTCAGGCTGGATTGGCACCCACAGTAAATATTCCCAGCAGGGAATAGCTGTTGCAGCAGGAGTGGGCCGGCTCACTCCCAGGCAGTGAGTGCCATGGGTGTGTGTATCTGAGCCCAACTGGTGCAGCATCAGGATGATGGAATAAAGAATGCTGCAAAAGCTATGGAAGTAATCAATGTCAAGTGCATGTTTCTTCTTAGAAATCTGTTTTTGCAATAATCTGAGAGTGTAGTTTCCTAAGTAAATAGTGTGGTCTCTTTCTGAACTACTTTTCCCTTAGAATTCTTAGATTACCGTATAAGAATAGATATGTTATAATAACATCAAAGTAATAAAACAATTTGGAGCACTTTAAGGGACACAGAAACCATGGTAGCAGGCCAACAGTGCTAATACAAGGAAAGTGGATCAAGGAGGAAATGTCCCAGAATTCCAAATATCCCAAAAATCACCAAAATTTGGTCAAAATAACAAGTACTGCCATACATGAGGGGCCTTAAAAGCAGGTTTTCAGACAGCCCTGCATGTATTCAATGCTCCAACAGTGCAAACCTTGATCACAAACAAGCCATTCTCTACGTAGCCTTGTGAGCAATAACTGAGTCAAGAAGAATTCACTTCTTGTTGTTAATTGTCTCACAGTGTCTTTAGCTTCAATAGTCTTAGGAATGGCAAATCATCTATAAATAAAAGATGATAAATTTGCTTGTGTTTTTTTCTGTTTTGTTGTTTAAGAAGGAAACTACTCCAGAGCTTGTGCCACCAGGAGCCTGGCTGTCAGCATCCTTGGAGTCAGGGAGGCGCGGCAGAACTGAGCATTGCCCAGCTCGTGCCCAGCCACAAACACAGCCCTCCCTCCTCAAAGAAAAGAAAAGAGAGAGGAAAAGCACAAGGGGAAACAAGTTGCTTCCAGAACTTATTTAATACAAGCTAAAAGTTTGGCCAGACAAGAAGACAATGGAAAATAAGTTAAATTTATGGAAAACAAAATTACTCTGGAAAGCAGATAGATTTAAAAAGCAATTACTCAAAGACACGAGGCAAGCAAGGTATTTTCTCGTCAACCAGCAGCAGGAAGCCTGTAGGATTCGTCAGTCTTCTTCCTCAGCACTGAGACAGAACGTGTTCCGCTGTTCCCACATGCTGGTTGTGTAAAGGAAGGGTTAATAGCTGTTGGTATTAAAGTCAGTGACTCATTATCCAACCTGAACAGAAGAGAATTAGGAGTGGCTCCCTCAAAGGAAGTGAACAGTCATTAGGAAGAACTAACGAATAACCATGTCAGAGCAAGAACAGAGATGAATGTAATCAGTTTAGTCTTGGTTCCTCTGTTAACAAAAATGTGTCCCACAGCGAGAGGAACATGGACACAGGCTGTGGAACAGACTAGCCACTGTGACCTGAAAGGTACATCTGCCTGGGAGTAACAGACATATATGTTATCCATGGGAAACACTTGTTTGGTGTGATTTCCCTTAATATTTCTCCTCTTTCCTCAGCCTGGTGCATCTTGCTGTGGAGCTGCTGCCCCAGAACGTCCCAGTTCTTCCTGCTGTAGAAGAGCTCCCAGCCTTCACCTTACTGCCAGGTCTGCAAGTGGCCATGGGCTCACCCTGTGGGCAGGGTGCTTTTCTGCATTGCTAATTCAGTGCTCGCAGTTCTAGGCATGCCTGTCACTTAGTTGAAAAAAGTTGCAAAAATAAAATAAATTGAAGAAAAATTGTTGAGGTTTAAAAAAGTACTGGGGATAAAATTTGTCACTTGTTGCAGTCTTGCTCTGATTTTGTATTATCGTATTTGCTACCATGTGTGACATCCTTTTCTTGTCTCTTATGTTGCTGCAATTAAAGTATACACCATCACACAAAATTTATATAACGAGATTTTCCCTGTTCAGGTATCTCCACAAAATATCAACAAACACCATCTTGCTTAAGCATACAATAACTTTTTCAAATATCTATGATACTTTGGATGGAACATTTTCCTCTTAGGACAAAGATGTGCATGTAGAAGGCACGTCACTGAGTTATTTAAAACACTTATCGGTCTCTCCATCAGCATCAGCTCTCTAGGGACTTTGAGTCTATTTCTGGAACTTCTCCTTTTTTCAGCTTTCTGCAAGACATAAGATTGCAGATGTCCATAGGTGATTGCTCAGCTTAAATACATTTATTGCTGACAGCTGCTTTTTTTCTAAGAAATAATATGATTCTGTCAGCAACAGCTTGGTAGTACCAACTCTCATGGCTTCTTTTGTAAAACTCTCTTTGCAAAGCAGACTTTGCTGAAGTCTTTAGTTTCAGCTGATCTGCCCTCACCCAATAGGTATTCCTCAGCTCTAACATTTCAATTTAATTTAAAATTTCGTTTCTGCTATAACTTCCATCATAACAATAACATAAAATGGTGAGAAACTCTTTTCACTGATACCTGGTGAGTACAGCTTGCACCTTCTCCCTGGGATCAGCCCATTTTTGTGGAAGCATGGAGCTTCTACAGGTGCTGGAGCTGGGGAGTGGACTATTCCTCTGCTTTCTCACTGACTACAATGAACTTTGGTAATTGTTTTGCAGCATTTTTATTTGCTTTTCTGTTCTGCTCTGGCTTCGGTTGTGTAGAGTTTGTGCCCTTCTCAAGCTCTCCATCTCTTCTAGCTTAAGCCCCTGGTTTAACTCTGAGGACTGTTAGCAAAGGCTGTAAGATATGCACAAGGTCTTGTAAGATCATCGAGTCTGACCACTGACTACCAAATCCACCACTAAACCATGTCCCTAAGTGCCACATCTACATGTTTTTTGAACACATCCAGGGATGTTGACTCCACCACTTCCTCAGGAATCTGTTCCCATGCTTAATCACTCTTTCAGTGAAGAAATTTTTCCTAATATCCAACTTGAACCACCCTTGGTACAACTTGAGGCCATTTTCCATTGACCTGTTGATTGTTACCTGGAAGAAGAGCCCAAGCCCCACCTCACCACAGCCTCCTTTCAGGTAGTTGTAGAGAGCATTAAGGTCTCTCCGAGCCTCCTCTTTCTCCTTCTTTTCTCTTTCAGATGATAGTAAAACAAGCCTGACATCTTTTGCAGACAGGATGTATGTGAAAGCCGCTTGCTATGTGAACGGCAGAGGAAGAGGAAAGAGTTTCTCTGATAGCGTGCTGTGAAGCCGACACGGAGATGCTGGACTACCAATCCAAAGAAGAGATGATTCAAAAGATAGCATACTTCATTAGAGCCACTGCTATGCTCAAACTCAAAATTTTTGATTGTCCATAGAGGCCAACCCTTGAGGAGTTTGGCCCTGGGCATATGTGGGGTAAATGATGGTGTTGCTCCAGCAAACTTTTAGGGCAAGAAAATGACTGTCAGCGAGTCCTCCGAGCGCCTGGGAAAAGCAGACTGGAGGAGGAGGGGGCAATGACGCTGGCTGAAAGAATTCCTCCTTTCAGAGAACAAGCAGCGCTTTCACAGCAGTGGATGCTCAGCCACAGCACACACTACACAGATTACATCAGGGCCATTCGCTGCCTTTGATTAGTTTTAAGAAACAAAAGCATGAAAATTTTAAGTTCTAAACTTGAATTTTCAAGAGAGAAAGCATAAATAATAAGGGCATTATGAAGCAGGCAGCAGGAGCTGGTGGGGAGCAGTAGCACTGGTTCTTCGAAAACCTGGAACAGTAGTGTGCTGTTCCTATGGCAGTTGTGTGAGACATACAAAAAGCCAGTATTTAAAGTCTATTCTACAGCACTTTTTGCAGGAGCATCAATAATATTACAAAAAGATACTAATAGAATGCTACAGCTTGATATTTTAACAGATAAGATCCATTTGCAAGTGGTATTGCGAGAGCACGTCTGAGATAAAATACATCTACTGTGGCTATTTCAGAAGAGCAGCTATTTACACTTCCAACACTTTAAAAACATGTCATTTTTGTCGGCATTTATGCAATTAACACAAGTATCTCAGGCATGGAAGTAACAGATTTAGCTACCTAAATGTGGGGTAGGGCTGCCACGTTTGGGAGCACCATCCAAGCCAGACCTTCATTTTCAGTCTGCTACAGCAACTGAATTCTTCGTCTTGCGCACGGTCTGCCCCTGCACCACCCATAGATGTGGATCACTCAGTTATTTGTCTTACCATAGTGTGCCCTTATTTCGTCCCTATGGCTCTTGCTGCAGAGTCTAAAATGGAAGTATAAAAAAAATTAAATTGATTTGAATTGCAAAGTATAAAGTTCTGGGGCTGCGCCTGCTTGAATCAGCACACAGGATGAAATGAGGTCCATAAATCCAGACTTTTCAAAGTACTGGCCTGGACACAAGGGATACTTTGTACTGTTGCCTTTCCTGTCACATAATGGCTCTACCATGTCCATCCCAGAGGCACGGCCGCCACTCCTGGGACAGGGTGCTCCTTGAGCTGGTGCAGTTGGAGAAGCAGACAATCCTCCTGTTGTCCAGAACTGGCCCACGAGCCACCAATTAGACTGCTCTAAACGACAGCATTTTGTTCAAAGGGCTGCTAATTGTATTTTAATGATGATTTAAATGCTGCTGCTGATCATTTCAGAGACATCCAGATCACTAATTACTCATAGTCTATGTTGAGCTTTAAGCAGGCGCAGGCATAGCACTGTAGAAGCATCGAGTAATGTTATTAATGTTTTCAAAGGCCTTCAGTGCTCTCCCACATGTCAAAAGCATCATCTCCTGTTCCCAGGCCCAAACCCAGCCCTGGCTGCTCACATCTGGGATCCAGCTGCCCAGCTGCAGCACAGGTTCTTGCAGCATTCTGGAAGTAAGGAAAGAGAAGCAGTGAATCCAAATTACTTACATTCATGAAACAAAATTATACCAATATTAATAAAAACTAAAATGTTTACAACAATGCCACTTCAAAACATTTTACCTTTATGTCTTGGGGTGATTCTATGACAATGCTGTATTCCCCATCACCTGCTTAAAGATAAAATACTAGCTCAATTGAACTGCATCCCTGAACATAGCGTGGTCAGGATGTCTGAATAAACTCACCAGAAATGCAGATCCTAACAAGCTATCTGCACAGCCAGGAAGGAACGCTGACCTGTTGGAGCAAGTCCAGAGGAGGCCACCAAGATGGTCAGAAGGACGGAGCACCACTGCTACGAGGAAAGGCTGAAAGCATTGCGGTTGTTCAGCCTGGAGAAGAGAAGCTTCGGGGTGACCGAATTGCAGCCTTCCAGTACCTGAAGGGAGCGTACAAGAAAGATGGAAAGAGGCTATTTACAAGGACCTGAAGTGACAGAACAAGGGAGAATGGCTTCAGACTGACAGAAGACAGGTTAGATATTAGAAAGAAATTCTTGGCTGTGAGGGTGGGGAGGCCCTGGCACAGGGGTGCACAGAGAAGCTGTGGCTGCCCCATCCCTGGAAGTGTCCAAGGCCAGGTTGGACAGGGCTTGGAGCATCCTGAAATAGTGGAAGATGTCCCTGCCATGGCAGGGAGGTGGCACTAGATGATCTTTGAGGTTCCTCCCAAGCCATTCTACTCTAGGGTTCTATGACTCTTGCCTCGCCGTTGCAGCAGGAGCAGTGGGGTGCTGGAAACGTGGCCGGCCTGCAGAGCTCACACAGTCAGAGCTGGGCTGTGCAGTGAGTCCCAGGGAGTTCAGTTTCCAAGGCTGGCAAATCAATACCTGCCATAAGTATGAAATTCCTTCCCAAATGTTTACTTGTATTCTGTACAAGATGCTCATAGTGTGTGGAGGAATCCATTCTCCAGAAAAAATATTTAGAGTGCAAGTCACAGTTTTCCCCTTCAGAAATTCAGCCAAAACACACCAAATCTGCTATCCACTGACAGCGTAGTGCTGGTCAAGATGTTTATACATAAAACACTCTGTCAGTGAGAGTAAAGCACATATCTTGCCTGTGTAATTGATATCTAGAAATAGGGAAGCTGGCTGAGCCCTGTTCTAAAATACATGCTTTTACAAGAATGTAGGTTAGCTGTAGTACAGTGGATTTTACATGCCAAATCTAAGCAGTCAGAATTTTGAAGAGACTTTTAATAATGCAAGAAAAAAAGAGAGGCTTGTTTTCTCATTGGAAAATAAAATGCATGTAAATAAATCCTAATGCTGATTTTTTTTGGTGAAGATTTATGTGAGATTAATCCCTTTATGGTCCTAGAGTGTATTAGTTTCACTAAGCTACCCTCAATTTGGATTGCTGGCCTAGGACAAGGGTGAGGCGCTTGCTGCGCTCTGTGACCAGGCAGACGGTGAAGAGAGTGAGATCCGCTGTGCACACCTTCCCCCAGCGATGTTGTGCCCGGAGCTGCAGGGGCACCTCTGCCTGAGCAAGCCCCTGACACAGCCTTAAAGGAGACATTTGCTTGTGCAGCTCAGGTGGCTGGTACAGAACAACAAGACTTGCACGTGGGAAAAATTTTGCATGCAATTTTTTGCAGCCATCTGACCTAGGAGTTTTACTTTCTACGTAAATGGTCTGTCTTGCTTGTCTGAGTAAGGCTTTAAGTGTGTTTTTTGTGTGTCTCTCCTTTTTCTGAGGGCTGTGCCAGCCGTGGCATCTTTGGAAATGAAAAGTCCTGAAAAATTCTTGTACTTTGTTACCAAGTGCTGTTTTTTTTCCTTTTAGATCATTAATGGTATTTGAAACAAAATAGATAGGAGGGCAGATAATTCTCTCCTTTTCAGTTTCAGCAAACACCTGCCTCAGCTGCCAGCCTGCTCCTACAAACCCCACAGCTTGCACAGAGCAGCCAAGCTGAGCTGATGCCAGGAAAGTGAAGGTCTTGTAAGAGGTAAAGTTTAAACTTGTGTATTCCCAGCTTTTGTAATTACAGGTTAGTAATTTGGTGTTCATTCTTTTCAGCAAGGTCTGAGATGTTGGTGTCGTAGGTTTTCTGCCTGATCTACACCGATTACTTCCTTATCTTCATTTATTTTAAAGATACATCACTTGAACTTTATCCTGTGGCTTTCTTGCCTAACATCAGTCAGGAATACATTTAAAAATAAAGAATTAAATATTTTTGGGTAATGGATAACATCTTTTGCAAGACATGAAAAGGGTTAAAACCCCACAAGCTTGTCACTCGATGACAGAAACCCTGACTGCTGAAAGTAGTACACATGTGCAGCCTGGTCTGCATTCAATGTCTTGACTGCCGTGAAACTAGAAACATTAATTAGCATAAAAAATTTGTAATCTGGTTCTGGGAAAAACAACAACAGCAAGAAAAAAGGCAAATACCACACGGCTCTCATTTATGACAGCATTCTTATTTTCCAGAAGTCATCAGTTTAATTCTCAAGATACCTTCACTATACCCAGCAACTTTTAATCTCCTCTCCCCCACCCATAATACAGCACAGGAGAGTGTCTCTTTAAATTCATTTATAAAATAATTCAGGACTGTGGGTGTCTTTGATCCGTTCCTCTCTGCTAAAGTACAGAAGAGAAGAACATGTCGCTTAGCAACCCCGCTTAGCCAGCACTGGGGGAGGCAGGAGGGATGGATGGTCCAGAGACACAGAAGGGCAGGATTAAGCCCCGTTCAAGAAACTAAATTTCGGACAATCTTTCTCAAAACTGAAGCAGGCAAACATGGTTGTTTGCAGAATTGGGTAATTGGGTAATCTCACTTTTTCCTTTTTTTTAATATCCACTTATGGTCTGTTAATAGCAATCTTCCAACCAAATGAGAAAATCTGGCACGGGATGGACAACACAGGCTTCGACAGCTTCAGGGCTGGGTTGCAGCTGAAGGGAACCTGAAGTTTAGTTTTAAACTAGTTCAATAGATTTTAAATAGAATTAGTGTTGTCAAGACTAATCGTAATTAATTTCATATCACAGTTTTAATCTTAACTCTTCAAATAAATTTTTTGTGAGTCTCATCCTGTTGTACAATTGGACAGCCTAAGTGTCCCCAGCCTGACTTATTCAGGGTCACTTACCTTGTTGCAGATAAACCCCAGAATTCTCTGAGTGGTTACCAGGCTGTGATTCGCTGGTAACTAGGTAACATCTTAGAGCTGCAAAAAAATACCAGTTAGGAAAGTAACTTGGCACTGAAGCAGACGAGCAGCCCTCAGCCCTCTGTCCTTCCTGCAGCTGCAGGATGGTGACATCCCACAGAGCCATGGCAGGAGCAGGCACCAGCTCAAACCCTCCTGCTCGTGCCCATGCTGACCAGTGCTGGCCTAGAGCAGCCCTGATTTATTTTTTTCCCAAACACCACATCCCACAGCAATGTATGGCTGAGTTGTGGAAGAAAAAATAATGCTAAAAACCTGTGTCAGAGGAAGAATGGCAGAACTACCCACTTCAGCATATCACACAGACAAAAAATAGCTCAGAATGAAATACAGGTAAATTGTTACACCTGGTCTTCTATTAATGATTGAAAAGATTATTTTAAATCTTCTTAATTTTTGCACCACTTTCATGTACTAATCACCTATAACTTACTGCTGAACAGTTAAGAGAATCCCTAAATTCTAATGGTTCAGGTTTCTCCCAGAGCTCAGCGCAGGCAATCCTGTGCTCAAACTCTGTAGTAAAACTGCAGATTATTAGACTGAGTACCCGTCTATCCACAGGCAGGAGGCTTGTCTAAATGGCATCTGCTGCATATTCCAGCAGTTACAAACATACCTGAAAACAGACATATTGGACTCTGAAGTAACATTGTTTCTGTCTAGTGAGGGAAGTGCTAGCGTGGAGCTCATTCAGAGCTAAGGTTCTTAGAATAGTGTACTGAAGAACTTAATTCATAAGTGACAAGGTAATTTTTATTACCCATATGTAGCAAAGACCTGTACAGTAGAATCCTGTCTTCAGTGGGAATTTTACTGGTTACTGTAAGGGTGCCTGGATTTTACCCAGGATCTCTGAGTGTGCTTTTTGTATCGGGAAATGCTCATGTAATGTGATTCTTTGGAGAAATTTAATTAAAGAAAAATGTGTAATGCACTTGGCATTACATGGTCTAAGTTTGTTAACATACAGTATGGAGAATGAAGCCCAAATTAGAAGCAAGTAACACTAACTCAACTGTGAGCATTTCCATAAAAATTGCTTTAGTAAGAAACTTCTATTTTTGTAACACATATTTTCTCTATACTTTCACTTTTATGATGCAAACAAATTTAGAGGCTTTATTTGAAGTGTCACAAGCTGAAGCAAACCCCGTTGACTTGACTTTGTCTTTGCTCTCAGTTACACCACAGTTAACAATTCTTTACTGTCACTCAATACTGAGAAAGTAATTTTGCTGACTGCCTAAATTGAGGAGGAGGAGTCCAGCAACACTAGAACTCTTTTACTTGCGTTTGTGTTTACAGTACCAGTTCATACACGTAGTGGGTTTTAGTTTCAGGAAACAGAAATATGTCACATCCATAAGGCCAAGATGCTCTTTTTTGGAGATTCTTGTTACAAACGCTTATTGTGATTCCTCCAAGGGTACAGAACATCTCCAGCTTCTGGAGCAGACTTTGTGAGGCTGATAGTCTTGAGGAATATGTTTCAGACTACACTGACTTACAAACCTGTACAATTAACATAGCTTTCTGCTTATGGCATTCAGGTTCCCAGATCAGGATGATGCATGGAAAAAGCATGCAGATAAGGCATCGTTTGCCCAAACATGTCATCAGAAACTGACTTCCTAAAGGTATGTCTTGAGTTGGAGAATGCAAACAGATGTGTGCTACTTTTCCATTTCAGAGCAATCATTATAATATCACTATGATGCAGATTACCTTCATGACTTCTTAATCCCAGCACTGACAGAGGGAGAGTAATCTAAATTTGCAGACCCATCATGTTGGAGAACTCTCAGTTTAGTGCAGCAATTCTTGAAAATATATTGGCCCAACTGACACTCTTGGGGAAAAGAAGATTATCTCTGGCATGGGACCACTGCAACAGCCCCTGTTCTCAGGGAAGAAGCTCTAATCTAAAATGATCAGACTGTTTCTTTCTCTTGTAATCTCCTCCTAAATGAAAATAGAATTAATCAGCTTTTTGTCATGATGTATAGAAAAGTGTGGAGTTAAAAATAAATCTCAGCTCCTCCTCAGTGGAGGGAGAATGGCTGTCTTTTTAAACTAAAAACCCACTGGTCCCATTGCCCTCTGCTAAACAGTCGGGCATCACAGAAAGGTTTTTTGGTGTTTGAGGCTCAGTTTCCCCAGAGATCAATAATTACAGCACGGAGAACTGCAGAGAGGTTGGACATCTTTACTGCCTGCAGGACTACCACCACATGTCTGACTCCAGCACCAGGCAGCTGGAATATAAATGGACTGAAAAATTCACTGAAATGCTTTGATGTTGTATAGATGCAGAATTTGAAAGGGTTATGAGTGTCTGTTTTTAAAAGGCAATTAATTAAAGACATTATAAGGCGATGAAAAATACTGTGTGGTATAAAGGAAGATCAGGAAATTCTTGTTTTTCTCACAGTGTAAGAAACACGGGCATTCACAGAGAGAGAGACAGTGTGTAAAAATACACAAACAAACCAAAAGAAGCCATTCCCTGCTGGACTTCACTGTGTCCTGACTGCCTGGTTCAGCTGAGTGGGGACCATGGGCCAGCCTGCCCAAACCAGCCCTGCTCGCTCCTGTCTCCCATTGGAATCACCACGAGTACCACCCCCATGATGCTGCAGCTCTGAAAATTTGTGACTGGAAGAAAATGGTTTTGAAGGGGAGACAAAATAGATGCAGGCAGGTCCTTGTCCTCAGAAAGCCTGCTGAACCATGCCTTTTTCCTTGGAAGAAGTCATATTTACATGACAAATTTACATGTAGCGGTGACAGTGGCAGAATATTTCCAAGAAAGCGGAATTATTAATGTTTTGGCAGCCTGAGATTGTTTTTTTCCCAATTGCAAATGTTGCTCCATCTGCCACAAAGCCATTGCTTCCAACAGCCTGGCCTTCCCCATTGAAGGGGCATCACAACACATCATGTTGGTGGTTGGAATATGAGGAGAGGAAGGTGATACCAGTGTGTTACACACTACACTGGTGTGCCCTGTTGGCGAGGAGTTTGCTGTGAGAAAACAAGCCAGCTGGGAGGTGGATCTTCCTTCCTCTTTACTAGTGTGTGAACTATTAAGTTGGTTGTGTTTGACATCATCTGTGTTAAGATTTTGATAACACCACTGGCTTAAATCTGAGTTACACCATAGAAATACTGGTTGGAAGGGGCCTTTAGATCAGCTCCTGCCTTCTGCTCAAAGCAGGACTGAACCAACACTGGATTAAGTCTGCTGTGATTTTACCTGGCCAAATGTTTGGTGTCCCTCTCCGGGTAACCTCTTCAGGTGCTGCAGTATCCTCCCAGGGAAGCAGTTCTTCCTAATGTCCAGTCTGAACCTCCCAGGCTACAATCACAGAATCATAAGATCACAGAACGGTTTGGATTGGAAGGGACCTTCAAGCTCATCCAGTGCCACCCCCTTGCCATGGACAGGGACACCTTCCCCTGTCCCAGCATGCTCCAAGCCCCGCCCATCCTGGGCTTGGACCCTTCCAGGGATGGGGCAGCCACAGCTGCTCTGGGCACCCTGTGTCAGGGCCTCCCCACCCTCCCAGGGAAGAATTCCTTCCCAACATCCCATCTAACCCTACTCTCCTTCTGTTTGAAGCCATTTCCCCTTGTTGCTTGTAAAAAGTCCCTCTCCAGGAGCCCCCACTGGTTACTGTGGCAGTTTCCTGTTACTGTACCACCTGTCACTGCCACAAAAAGCATGGTCCTGCCTTTTTTCAGCTCCAGTTCCAGCAGCTATTCGTTCACCCTTTGGACCCCTCTGTTCCAGGCTGAACAGCCATAGCCACCTCCGTCACCTGGAGCATGTGCTCCATGTCCCTGTCCATCCCAGTTTCCCTCTGCTACCCTCACTTCCCATTTCTGTGTGTCCTCTTGACCTCAGGGACCCAAGCTGGAAACTATTCCAGGTGTGACTACTGGCCTGAGGAGACAGGGACAATGAGTTCAACCTGCTGGCCGCCCTTTGGCAGCAGGTGATGTGCAGTGTTCCCCAATGGCCATGAGCACAGCCTGGGCTCACACTGTCCCCTCTAGGTCCTCTGCAGCAGGGCTGCTGCTCAGCCGAACACTTCCCTGCCTCTCCTGGCACCTGGCACTGTGTTAACAGGTGTGGGCCTTTGTACACCTTGTTCAACTCGATGGGATTTCTGCTGGCTGGATCCCACGTTCCTGAAGATTCTTCCACAAAAGTTCTATGTGGCGTGTCAACGCCTGGACCCTAATTTAGTGTTGTCTTCAAGTTTGTTGTTTCTGTATTCAATATCATCACCCCGGTGACACAGACGTGGCAAACAGCATCAGTCCTGGCACTGACCCAGGAGAACTCTGCTTCCCTTCAGCCACCAGGCACATTGGGACATGGATGGCTCTTTCAGTCTAGTGCCCTTCTGAGTAAATTCTCTGACTGTGACATAGGAACAGAAGGAACAAACTGGTTTTCTGTTTGGTACCTTAATGGTGACCTGTTCCTCAAGGCTTTGAGGAGAGGGTAGTGGACTGCATAGTGTGCAATAGTAGCAAAGGCAAAGCATTGTTTAAATTAAATGGAATTCTATAAGTAGGCTTCCAAAAATAACATTAAACTAGAAATTGTCCTGTTGTTCAACACCTAGTCCATTACTTTGGAGTATACAAAATGTGGACTATACATTGTTCTTTTGCAATTAAAAAAAAATCAACATTTTTTGTCTTTTGTTCTTCACTGGCATCTCACCAACCTCTCACCATTTGCAGCAGCTGGAGGGAGAGTCCTCCATGCCAGGACACCCAGGGGACTTCTGTGGCACACGAGTCATCCACATCCCATCCCTTCTTCAGCTCAAGACCCAACCTCACCTCCCAGCCATGCATTACTGGCTTACCTGGGACAGGTGAGTGGCACAGTCCCTCTGCAGTCCTCAACATTGTCAGAGTTTAACATCATAACAGGTCTGTCTCTGCAAAACATCACATGTCCACAAAGATACCTTCCTGATTTCTTTTTTGAAATCTGAGTTATAAGGAAGGTAAAAGGTATGTGATTCCTTAAACCTAAAGGAGACATCCAACATAAAAAAGCAATCTTAATTCTAAAATTACTATTTTAGTGATGACTTGTAATCTGTGCAGTTTTATCTACTTGATAATGCCCAGCTTAGTGTTAGATCTAAAAAAAAAAAGATAAAATTATTCCTTTGATATGCATTAAGTGTTTCAGTTAGTAAATTAGTGAATCTTATCCTGTTACTAGCTATTAGCATGTTACACTTCTTGATGTTGCTCATAAAGAATGCATATGAAAATGAGGAAAAAAATTCCCTTTTGAAGTTCCTGCCACTTGATTTGTTGACATTTCTTTTAATTTGTGACTGTCCTCTTGAATGCAGTATTCCACTGTCTGGTTTTATGAGAGATTCTTCATTTTTAATTTGTTCTCCCATTGATCAGACTTTTTTTTTGAATGGGTAGCTCTCAAGATACTTAGCCTTTCAAGAAAACCATGTTCTCCTAAAGAGTTATTAATGAGTATCTCTCCCATTCAGTACTCTTAGCCCTTTTTCATTAGGGGACTTTCAAGGCCTGGTCGACCTGTGCCTGTTACTACTGAAGACAGCAGCAATCTTGCTGCAGATTGCAAGAAGAACAAGAGCAGACCCTGGGAGTGAAGAAACATCATTTTGATTAATTTTGTCTTTGGCAGATGGCTGTGTTCTAGGAGAACCTACAAACAGTTCTTGAGGCCCCAGGGTAGACTGAGGAGGGAGTAAAATGAGTGAAAGAAAATGAAGTGTGTTTCCTTCTTTTTTTCATCCTGCTTGTGATCCAGGTTTCCATCTACAGAAGATCTCATCAGCTGCAGCAGCTGTGCTGAGGAGCCTCAGTTAGACTGCCCTGTTCACAGTGCTGGAGACGAAAAGCTCTCTTTTATTTGAAGTCGATGTGCATTACATAAACATAAACCCATTCAAACCAACAGTCATTCTGTATCTGAAGTTATTTTCCCTCTAAAGAGCCTATGATCTTTAGTAAGAATATACTCTGTTTTAGGAATTGTTGCCAGTGTTATCCCTGCAATTAAGAGCACACTGGATAATAAAATACTCCAACACATCATGCACAGCTACAGTGATCTGATCCTGTTCTGGTTCCTTCTTGGCTTCTCTGAGCCAGTTCTTTTCCCTTCCCTTCCTCTAGCCTTTAACCTTAAACTCCTAAGCCCTGAGCATGGACAGCTATTCTCCTGCTGAAACACATGGAGAATTTTTATGTCACACTGTGCTTTCTGTTTGCACTCTCAAAACACACTGAAACATCATCCTTTCCCTACCTCCCTGTGAGCTCTTCTTCTCTCTCTCCCTGCTTCCTCCATGCTCGGTCATTAAGGAACCTCTACCACAAACATGAATTTTCCTGCTATTTCTGGACAGACTTCTATCCAAACCAGAACCTCATGGCATTTCTCCATGAAGGTGTAGTGATCTGTTCAAGGTCCTAAAGTATCCTAAAACAGGGTGGCTTAGACTCTTCCAAACCCATTCCATCAGTTCATTTCCCAGGTTCTATGAACAGTATGATCACTCCTTTTTTGTCATGTCCATCCACTGTCTCAGCTTCAGCAGAGGTTACACTATGGGTCAACTTGGACTGACTGAATCTAAACTTGATACTTTTTTCTCCATGACAGAAATGGCATTTCAGATATGTCCTTTTCTATGCCAACTAAGAACTAAAGCTTTGAACCAGGCTGTGATGATCTTCTAGTTCATATCTGTAACAGTCCTGCTTTCTGGGCTTGACCAATGCCGTCAGAATGATCAAGTCAAATAATTTTATCTGATTTATGGCTTTACCTCCTTAATAATCTCTTCAGCCTCCTTTTGTTTCCTGCTTCTCTGCCACTTCAAATAAGTTGCTGCTCTTTGCTTTCCCAGTGCCCTCCTTGACCCACCTACTCTAGCAATCTCTTTCATTAGGAAATTACTTGTCCCTCCCACGGGCAATAATTCCAAAATTTCCTCTGCAGTCAAGAAGTCATTTACATCACATATCTTTCTCCTAAATTTCCTCAAAGCACTGCGACTAGATGCTTATTTTCCTGTCCCTTGCACAGACACGGGGCAGGGGCCTCGGGGGTTACCAGCAGCACGACCAACACTGCTGGCTCTGCCTCCACCTCCTCTCGCCTGTCTGTATTTGTCTGGTTTGTCCCCAGCTGTCACTTCCCTGCCCTGGGTTTGCTGTTTTTGTCTGCAGTTATGCGCAGCCAATTTCAGTGAGGTCTTATTCTGTACTTCAGGTTTCTATAAGCAACAGAATATAACAGTTGGCTGTTTTGTCTCTGCTCATCCTGATTCTGCAATCCCTAAAGACCAACATCTTCCTTTGCACTAGACATTGGACAGTTTTTAGAAGAAATAGATCAAGAACTTCAATAGAAAAAAGGCTCAGAAACATCAACAACACCTTTCAGGTAGAAAATCAATATAAGATTAATGAAACTGAAAAAAAAAAATTCAAATAAAACCCAAGGTGATCCAAAACAGGTTGTAAAAGTCAGTATAAATGGCTGACCAAACAACCATCATGGAGTCATAATTTAAAGGGAAGCTTCACTTTGGAGAAAAGCAATGTTTATAGAGAGGTGAATTTTATCTTATTGAATACTATTAAAATAACTATTAAAAGTTACAAGTTGTAGTCCAAAATATTGCAGTGCAGCTCAGAGGAGAGCTAGCACAGGCTATGAACTGGCCTCATATGGTGATCTATTTCTGATGCCATAAAAAATACACTATTTTGAGAGCCCAGGCAAGCTGCATGGGTAGAGCCCTACCCTTGCTGCAATTGATAGTTTTGCTAGTGACATTGGTGAAATGACATTTTCCTCTGGTTTTAGCCCATGCAAGTTTAAATACTGGGCCAGGAAACCCATATCAGTTCTACTGCATGCATTACCAGTGCTTTTAAACAAATTTGCTTAGGAGGATTACTAAACGGAATTTGAAAAGTGATTTATTATTGGAAATTATTTTTGTTTGTTTATTCATGCAGTTTTCCTAATTGTGCCATGTTATTTTGTATGATAGTGTACTGGGACAAAATATGCACTTAAGCCTTTGGGCATATGAGGTGAGTCGTTTCCCTTCTCCATTCCACTGCAAAATCAACAAAAGCAAGACTTTAATAGCACGAATTCCATTACGACCCACCTTAGCAGGCCCCTAAATCCTGCAACTGCTAAGATAATTTATCTTTGAGCTCGTTAGTAGCAGTGCATAATTAACGAGTGAGCTGCAGGAGCACGCAGTTACGCTGTATTTACACGGTATTTGCCGCGCAGTTGTGGTGTAATTACAGAGATTATACCCGCTCTCCAGAATAGGAGTACACGGTGTACCTCATTTTGTGCTATTTCACACCAGCAGAGCAGAGCACGGCGCGGTGGAGCCGAACAAACGCTCCATTCTGCAGTGGGTGGCAGCGAGCCACAGGTACGGAGCAGGGCCGCAGCCGCACAGAGAGCCGCGTTCAGAGCAGCGCCGCGGTTTGGGGCTGCTCGGGGTGCAGCTGCCTGCTGCAGCTCGCGGTGTTTGTGTTTGGGACTGCTGCCCTTTCAGTGATGGAAGTGAACTTCAGTATGCAGATTCAAAGTCAGGCGGGCAGAGTTCGGGGTTTTTTAGTACAGTAACTTGCCCTCTGGTGTATACTATTGTAGGTTTCTATAATAATTACAGGAAATGCCTGGGAATAATCTATTTTCTCTCAAAATCTTAATTTTTTTCAGTTTGATGCTACCTTATCCCCACAGCTTTGCCCTAAAACTCCATTGGTATCGCAATACCAAATGTGAAGTTGCAGCACGTAGGTGCTGGGAAAAAAAATACCAGCAAGTGGTGAAAAGTGGAAAGAAATAATGCTGTGCCTCTGAGTTGATCACATTTTATATGCTTCAGCATAAACTATAAGTAAAACTAAATGTAAAGATTCTATTATGTTTGAGATCCACATCTAACAGGAAGGGGAATACTGTACACATCACTTGGTGCACGAATTGCTGTGCCGCTGCTCCAAAGCAGACTTTCAACTCATGCACGCAGTATTGTCTTCTCTGAGGAGAATGCACAGGCCTTTCTAGGGCATGGATACAGCACCACACTAGTTAAGCAACTCAGCAAAAGAAACATGGATTTATTTGCCGTTGCCAAAGAGTAAAATTTCACTTCAGCATACAGTAAAACTGTCTAAGAGTTTCCTGTTCCTCTCCAGGTGGAAGAAAAAGTAAGGAGCTTTTCTAAGTGTAAATTATTGTTGTTCAGCTTCATAATAATTTTCCTGTCTTGAGGGACTTGATTTCTGAGTACAGTGTTAGCAGCACCTTGCTCTGAAGGGCCAGCAGTGTGACATGACAGGGCACGAGCTGCACTGTATTCATTTCCAGCACTGTGTTGGCAGCGTACAACTGCATCACTGAAATGAGATGCAAATTACCACGGTATAATTATCTCATTTGAATGTCTCACAGTGATTTCACTCTGTGATTTCACTCTGTGATTTCACAGCCAGCGCTCTCGTGGTTTGTATGGGTTCTGCTGACCTTGGGAAGGCATGCGGGACTCCCCCAGCCCTGTGGCTGGGCTGCATCTGGCATCCAGCTTGGTGGACAAGCCTAAAACTGGTTGTTTGAACCTTGGGTTCAGGGAACTTTGAGGTTTAACATCAACAACTTATTTCTGTCACAAACTACGTCATCTGAGGAGTTGTTCATGAGCGCCGAGAGTTAACATTTCAGTCCATCTCAGATGGTGCTGGTTAAGGACATGAACACAGTGCATTAAGTCTTTTCTGCAATGACAGATTTAACAATCATTTCAGAAGAAGTTCGAGAGAAAAAATAAAATAAAACTTCTTTTCCAAAATCCATATTTGAAAAAATGGTAATTGATTTCTCACTAGCAGTATTTCTACATGGAGATTTTTTGATTTTGAACTTTTTTTCAAAGTCTTCCTGTTTTCATAGTGAACAGTAAGGAGCAATGGAAGAGATGCCTGTCCGTGTCCCATTTACAATCACAAACATCATCATCCATGAATTCCATGACTTTTTCATTTCCATTTTTCCTACTTTACACCACAAAGTGCCGGGGTGGCAGCTGCAGCAGCTGTTTACAGTAGCTGGAATACCAGCAAAGCGTTTCCCCGGCACACCAACCAGAGCCAAGCCTGTATTTTACAGACGCCTTCAAAGCAAACATTTCAGGCCAACTGCGAGACTTGGATTTGAAATTCTAAAGCTCCTTAGCTCTGGTGCACCACAGCACTCCGTGTTTGACTTTTACCTCCTTTTCCATATTGTCAGTCACTCCAATGCTTTTCTTTGTAAGAGGACACAAGGTACTCAGCCCAGATCCCATTGAAAAGTGCAACCATTCCTTTGAATTTTTATCTTAAAAGACAGTGTTTTACAGTCTGAGAAGGGCAGTTTCCTCCATCTGAAAAATGGAGGAAGAAGAGCTTTGCACTGAGTCCAGCATGGTCCTGGTCAGACTCTTCAGCTGGGGTTCTGATACAGCCTTGTTTTTCATTCAAGTGTTACAATAACCAGGAGAATCCTGCCATTTTTTCTAGGAATGAAGTAATTTTTAAATGGTGAAATTGTCTATAATTTCAATTGTTCTCACAGAGAATACTCAAGACTGGCTCTTTTGATATTTTGTTCACACAAATAGACACGTGATGCAAGTTCATACATACAATGAATGGATTTGGGACAAATGTTTGAAGACTTCTTACAACAAACTGCTCACAAATGATCTACAGCAGGAATTACTTCCAGAATTATTACTGCACATGTGTTTGGGAAAAAGATATTCAAGCAAATCAATCTGCTTGTGGACAAATAATGAAAAGAGGAAAAGGAAAAATTCCTCTAACAAATATGAAACTGCAAATTATTCACTCAGCTCAGTTGGCAACAACCAATTTTTGTGGTAGTAGGAGCTCATGGAGTAGGAGGTAACTGTGTGAAGAATGATTGATTTGGTATCTTATATTGCAATTCTGGAAGGGCTTCAACTTCTAATTTAAAAGCCATCTTCCTCCTTTTACCCAGTAAAGAAAACAAAATGATAGTTGATTTCTGTGAGCTGTTTTGGGCAGATAGGATCTATGTTATGTCCTCTGGACACTGACAATGGCTAGCTCATAAGAAAGAGCAGTTATTTATTAGAAAAGATCTCTCTTGCCAGAAAAAAACAAACAAAACCTACCTAAGGAAGGACATTGCCTTCACAATCCTCTTTGCGTCTTCCCCGGAAAGACATGGAGTGGGTCTGAACTGGTGCATCTTTGAGTTGTGGAGCCTTGCGTAAGCTGCACCCCCACCGGCCCACCTTTCGGTACAAACACCGATTTACTTCTCCCTTGGAACATCTCTGAACTAAGAGCACCATTTGTCCGTCCTTCCCCACTCCTGGGATGAAGCCAGCCACCCTTTTGGTGAGAGGCTCTGGGATGCTGCAGTGGGATGCCAGCAGAGTTTTCTTCTTCTCAAAACAAAGTGACTGTAGCACGCTGCGTTTATGCCTGTGGAGTGGTGGATGAGAGTTCAGGAGAGTTCAGCATTCAGCTCTTCTCAGCTCCTTACACGTGTATTCGTGATTGAATATGTAACTCCTAATTTATTCCCGAGCAGGCACATGCTCTCTTCCAAGGCATAGCAGATGCGAGGGAGTCCGCTTCATCCCTACTGCTTTACTTCACAAAAACCTTAAAATGCTAAAGCCATAAATAGGCATTATAGCACAATCTTTGGCTGAATGATCTCCAACATTACTGCAGATCTTAGTCATAGTGAAAGCTTTTACAAGCTACTTTGAGCTAATGGCAAAATAGTTTTCATTTAAAGCAGTGATGTATTCCTTCCCACAAATGCTAATTGCCACGATTCTATTGTAAATTCTGGGCTTAGTTACACTGAGCTTGAGTTAGCTTGTTATAACTTAACACTAACCATTGACCAGAGATTAATTTTACCATTTCTGTGGTTTCAGAGAGAAAGATGCCAGGACTGAGACACTTTCATGTCACCAAAGTCAACAATGGGAAGAAGGTGCATTTCTGCAAGAATGTTCTAGGCAACCTCCTCAGGAACAGAAGGAAGTGCTGCAGATGGTCGTGTTCAGGAGCCATTTCATCAGTCCACGAGGATACAGGATGAGGATATCTACATCCAGCTGAGCTGTGCCAAAACCACCTTGACTTCCTGCCTCTTACACCTTTCTTTCCATGCTGCAAATCCATGTTGTGTTCAAGACTGCTTGAAATGTCTGTGGCTGGCAATGCCAGCCCACAGCTGGTGAACGTGCTACCCATTGCTGGTGCTTTAGGAGCCTTTTCTGCAGCACCTGCTTCCTTGGGATAGGAGCTGGGGCACACAGTAGCTCATCACCTTATTGTCAGAGCACAGCTGATATGTTGGTGGACTAATTTCAACAATTTTACTGCAGAAGAGCTTTAATTCTGTAAAGCTCATCTTGTAGGA
Organism: Callaeas wilsoni; assembly: GCA_013398955.1. Classification (NCBI taxonomy): domain Eukaryota; kingdom Metazoa; phylum Chordata; class Aves; order Passeriformes; family Callaeidae; genus Callaeas; species Callaeas wilsoni. Next base: position 22,085 of record VWPU01008992.1, read on the forward strand.
ATATAGACAAATTTCTCAGCCTGCTTCAGTCTGTGAACTGCAAATACATATCTAGGTTGTTTGATCCTGGATACAAAACCCAACGCTGCCCTTTGTCTTTACCCTCACCATTCCCTGCAATTTGGGAAAGTTTGCCTAGAAAGGGTAAGAAAACACTCAGCTGCTGCAGGTCCTCCTAAGACCACCAGCTTTTTCTTGTTTGTTTAATTTGCTACATACAATTAACTCCACTGAGTTTCTGCCAGGCAGAATTTGCAACTCAAAGCACCCCATGAGTGTGCTGCAACACTGCCAGGAAGTAAATACCACCAGTCTTCATAATCACTGTTTTTCCAAAGAACAGGTATAGCAAACAGGCTATTTTAGGCTATAAATGGAAATGAGAAAATGAGATTTTCTTGCCCTGCTAGTTCTTCTCCTGGGAATTTTAGTCCTTCCCTCTGTACACATGCTTTGGTTGTTGGTGGCAGCGTATTGGTAATATGGGTCTCTCAGAGCATCAGTCACCGGAGCCTGTTCCGAAGCACTGAAATGCCAGTGAACATGGGAAATCATTCCCACCAGTACCAACATGCTGTTTGTTGATATAAAATCACGTATTAGATCACAGCCAGATCGGGATACCCTGATTTACTCCATGATTCCAGTGGCAGGTGGTTCAAAATTCAGGCTTACAAATAAGTAAAGGTATTCCCAGCTACCTGCACTTCCTTTTCTAATAGTGGTAGTCCATTTGCAACTCTTGGTTTTGCAGATTGCCTGTTACCTCCTGTGGATGATCAAAGTCCAGTCGTGAATGCAGGCACTTTGGACTTGCAGTTCCGTCAGTATCGGGGATGTCTGGCCTTGCCTTCAGTTTATAGTACAGACACTGTCATCTACATCATCCATATCATATGGATCTAATGCAAGATCTTGGCCTTTAAACCTGACAAGTTACAATTATCATTTCTCTATCATCAATTCTTCTATCATCAGTTCTATCATTCTTCATGTATTATGCTTTTTTTTTTCCTGGAAAAAGCTTTGCATTATTAGGAATTCAAGAGATTATGTTTTGCTACAGAAGCATGCAGACCTCAGAACCTGAGAACAAACTCTTAGCATCACAGGCACATTTCTGTTGCCCCCAAAGGTAATGAGAAGCATTCCCTGGGCTAGGAAATACCCTCATTATTTCATGACAGGGTGATACTAGGCCTGTATCCCCTTCTTTGATTAAATGCTAATCACAGGTATCCTTTGACCTGCTGAGCAGCCAGTATTTTATTTTAGCCAATTGTAGTACTACTGAGAAGCACTCTCTTCCTGCCTATAGAAGTAAAAAAACCATTTAACCTTGGAAAAACATGATTCATGCTATTTTCTTCACTGAGAGAAAAGGAGTGGGCTTTTTTGGGTACAAACCTATTCAGGGAAAGATATCTTAGTCAACAGGGGTCAGCTCTGGCACTGAGAGAAGATGAAAGATTTTGAGAGAATATGTGAAAAAAACAGATGGCTTTAACTAAATTAATAGAAACCATACTTTTTGTTTTACCCAGCCATCACATGTGATAATCCTGACATCCCAAACTGTTGTCACAGTCATATTCTCTCATTCTCTTAGTCTTCTACTTTGCTTTGACATTTACAGCATTCATGTGCTTGACTTCAAGCAACCTGATGCTGTCCACTGGTTACTTGGTTTGACACTAAAATATCATTAAAATTGAAAAAACATTTAGAAAGTTGGAGGACTGTTATCCAGTAAAAATTCTCAGAGCACAGTGAAAGATGCAAAGTGACTGAACTCTTGGATTTCCTTTGAAGAGGTCCTGTCCACCTCTGTCTCCCCTTGCCCACCACCAGCTGCAGCCACCCTTTCTGATGCTGCTTCCTCTACCCTTTCCTCATGGAGGCTCCTTTCCTTTAACATGATTTATTGAGATGTCTTCATCCTCATCCCTCTCTAGTCGTCCTTCAGAAACAGCTGGAGACCAACTCTTACCTGTGCCTGCCTCCTCGCTCCATCACCAGCTCAAGGCCTTTTAAACTACTGATAGTAATGGTTGACCTCCATCCTTTAATCCCACAGTTTTCTTTGCCAAGCCCCTTGTCCCAGCACTTCCTTCTCCTTGAGCCACTGTGGTTCCTCAGAATTAGAGGAGCAACAGTGAGCAGATTACACTGTGAGGACACACAGCTCTCCGCCAGCAGCATCCTGACCTACAACAGCATCCAAGAGTCCAATAACCACTGAAACTTTGCAAAGTGATGCCTAAAGGGTGGTGATTACAGGTCCATCCCTGTGTTTACAGCATCCACCAGGTGCTTGATTACACTGATGAGCCTATGGACTATCAAGGAGAACTTGCATCAGGATAGGTATCAGAAAAGCAGCTTTTCTCAGAATAGAAATCAAGATCAGTAGGCAGAAACCCTCACTGCCTAAATGGGGCTCAAATCTGAACAAGAAGTGTGGGCTAATCTATCTGCCAGTCCTCTCCTGCAAGAGCTGTGCTGCTTGAACAAGGAATACTCTGGTTTTGTTATTCATGTTTACTCTCATTGCCCCATGCAGGCGGTCCTGTGCCTGGTGCTGTGCAGGCACAAAGGAACAGGTCATCCTTGTGCAGAATATCTGCAGTGCTAAATCATCATCTTCATCTCCTGCTTTCCCAGTGTTCAACTTATTTTTCACCACTAACCTAAAAGGGCTCGGAAGAAAGCTCTGTCTTTAGTTTAAATAATTAACTACTTTGACCTGGATGTTCTGAGAGGCCCCACTAATCTCAGCCTTCACAGCAGTTCCTAAAATAAAATAAAAACAATAGAATAAGATGAAATAACATAAAATTAAATGAAATAAAACAAATTAGTCTAAGTCATCATCAGTTTTATGACCGAGCTCTTCTGCCACATTCACAGCTCACACCTGGGATCAGACTTGCTGCTTCTCTGTCCTGGTGGGTTTGTGCCCAAGGCAATGGCAAGACAGCAGTTTATTTCAGCTGAGAATTTGATGCCAGGCTATTTTGGGACTGAGTGAAACTTGTCCTCCATAATTACTTTGCCATCAGTGAAGAGCTCTTTCTAGAGCAGCCTGATGTGATACAAAACATGCTTTAAATATTCTGGGCTTGTACTGTGTAACAGAAAGGACAGTGGCCTGGAGAGTGCACGGTGTTCACTTGAGAGGCCACTGAAGTACTATGGCTGTGTCAGAACGGGTAGAAGTAGACCATTTAACCAGCCCTGGGGCTGCTGACGGGGGACCAAGGAAATCCACAGGAGAGCTGGGAAGTGGTAACACACCACTCTGTAATCCTGCGTGGAATTTTATTACAAAAATGCACGTACTTTAACAAATAAAATAGCAACCTGTGATTTTATTCCTGTGTTACGGAAAGGTGAAGCTATCATTTATTGGGATCCTCTGGGTGTGCACACACGGCTCCCAGAGTGTTCAACCCCGCCTCGGCAGGAGCCAGTGCCCGGCAGTGATGGGCCAGCGACCACACCCAGTGCGGTCACCTGACACCGAGCAGGTGTCCCCTGGTGTCACCTGACACCAAGCAGGTGTCACCTGGTATCACCTGGTGTCACCTGACACCGAGCACGTGTCCCTTGGTGTCACCTGACACCCAGCGGGTGTCCCCTGGTGTCACCTGACACCGAGCACGTGTCCCCTGGTGTCACCTGGCTGAGCACATGTCCCAGCACCTCCCTCAGCCACAGGTTAGAAAATCACCATTTACTCACCTGCTCTCCACGGGAAGATCGCTGAGCACTGGGTGATCTGCACAGACCTTGGGGTAGGGGAAGGGAGAGCGGGGTGGCCCAGCTGAGGCCCCAACATCTGCCTGCAGCTGGGCACGAGATGCCTTGGGCACAAAGGGTCTCTGCTCACCTGCCGAAGGCACGGCAGCACCGTGCCCTGCAGCAAAAGCCCGGGCTCCTGCCTGTGAGTGCACAAAAAGGGAATCACAGAAGTCATCGGGAGCATGGGTTCCTGGTGTGTTTGCCCCCGGACACCCACCTGTTCAGTGACAGCTGGTGGGGATCCTTGGGATGTGCGCCACGGCCCCTGCACCCAACAGGACACCAGGGCCAGCTCTTGGTAGGCTCTGCCAAGGCTGAGGTCTGCAAGACCAAGGGAGGAGTTCCTACCCAGCCCTGACCTTGTGCACGTCTGTAGTGTGAGGAGCAGCACCACCAGCCAGACCCCCAGGATTTTAATGTCACTTAGCAAATCTCACTTGCATTTGGTTCTGGCTGTGACCAATCTTCAGTGCTTAAGAGGGATGGAAAAACATAGCAAGCCAACATCCACAAGTTAGATGATCTACCAACAGGACTTTTTCTTACCCTCATGGATAACCTGAGGAATCAACCTCATGGATAAACCTGAGGGGAAAAACCGAAAGTCCCTTCTGTTTCCAACTACAGAAGTCCACTAAATCCCTCAGGACTCACAACAAAAAGCCATTTTCTCTCTTCAGGAATTTCTACTCAGTTGCGCAATCCTTCCATGAGCTTCTCAAACCACCTCTGCAATCACAAGGTGCTCCAGAATTTTTACCCTCCCATTACTATTAACTGTCTTCTAATTTCCAGCCTGCATTAACTCAAGACTAATTGATCCCCATTAAAAGGGAGGAGTTAACCTTTAACTCATGTACTTCTTCCAGCCTGATACTTATCCCTAAGGGTATTTATCAATAGTTGTCTTCTGTTGTGCTTTGTTTGGTGGGGCTACAAAAGAGAAACAGGTGTTTATCAGTCATGAAATCCTTCCTGCACAGGAATGAGCGTGTCCCTTCACCTGGTAGCCCAGAATAGGTCTGCAGTTTGCTAAAACACAGTATTCTCAGCTACATGTAAAAGTTGCTCATTTTTGGCTTGCAGCGAAGGTGATCAGGTCCCAGGGTACAGTCGTGGTTGGTGAATTGGCAAAGCCCCACGTTTGCAGGGCGGGCTCAGCTGTGCCAGCATCCCTCAGCAGAGTCACTGCCACCTCCCTCTGGGGCTGGAGAAGAACATCTCCCACTCATAGACTTGTTATATTTGGGTGTCCATTGTGTTTACTGCCCACAAATATTCTGTCAAAGTGAGATTAACAGTAAAAATATTTGCTAAGAAAGCAACTAAAGCAATCATTGCTGCACGTTTGTGGAGCAACAAAGAGTTGGAAGTGGCACATGTCCCCCGGACACTGTGCTGGCCACAGCCAACAGCTCCGTGTGGGACAAGAGCACAAATTCCAGCTCCCTTTGTACCCTGAGAAGGTCCAGTGGCACCTGCATCTCCTCCATCGCTGCTCCCCTTCCAGGAGGGCGTGAAGGGCTGCCCCCGTGGCACTGCCCGCCCCGGCCAGAGCGAGCCTGTCCTCCTGGGGAGACACCGCCGCAGCACTCAGACAAGAGTAAGAGGATTTTTAGGGTCCCTGTCTGCTTTTACTTTGCGCATGAGCTGAGCAGTGACCAGGACACCAAGTGGGGACAGCAAACTTCCCCAACCCTTTCCCAACAGAGGCCAATGCCGACGCCACCGCTGCCGCCTCACACAGACAGTGGGGCTCCTTCCACCAGCCCCGGGCTCACACAGAGCCTCTGCTTATACGAAGTTTTAGTAAAAAACGAGCCTGTGTGTCACTGCGCAGCCGACCTTCTCCTGGCCAGAGGGGCACTGTCCACCAGCTGCAGCTGGTGCCACGCGGGGTTGTCCTTCTGCATCCTCCCGTAGTGGGGGCAGGAGTGAGGAGCTCTGCTGAGATCCTCCCCCAGGCATTTTGCCACCTTTTTTTTTTTTAACCCAGCAATGCATAAACTCAGAAACCAAACACAGTGACTTGGGTTCCTGCCCCGAGTAAAGCAGTGATAAGGAATGCAGCACAGCTGCAACACACTGGCTCTCAGTCTCATCTTAGAAGCTCAAAAGACATTTTCCAGAGACCTTTTCAATTTTGCAAGGAGGTTTCTGGGCAGTTAAATAATCAGTGAACTTTGCTTGGTGTTAAGGTACAAAACTCAGCCAAGGAGGTGAAACGGAGTCAGACTGGATATTTTGGAGGACAGCAGGAATCAGGTCTATCTGATCTCACATATTAGAAAAACAAGGCGTGGGGAACAGACTGCTGCTTTCAGTTGACTTAATTAGTTTATACACTGAAACTATGAATAAAGGGGCTGTGCAGTGCTTTGGCTTCAGTAGTAACCCCGCAGCCATGACAACAGCGAAGCATTGCTGATCACCATGACAAAGAACCGAGAGGGCTGCTGCCACAGAAAGCCAGCTCTGGCCCATCAGGCATTCCGTGTGTGTGGAAAAACCCATCCTGAAAAACCCACCCTGCCGCTGCTGTACTCAACGCTCCAGTTCTGCTCTGTAAAAACCAGTATTTGGGAAGGGGTTTGGGCAGCTCACACATGTCCATGTCATTTCATGAACTGCGGGTAACGGCAGTGTCTTGTGAAGCCAGGATGTAACACAGAGGTTTCTTTAAAAATAGAGATTTGAATAATTACTGGCCAGTAACAGAATGTTGCACCCTGGCCCGCCCCAAGCTCCCCTCCTGGCCTGGCACAGGGGAATTCTCCAGGCTCCAGCCCACATCTTGAGGATTTTGTCCTAGATCTGATTAAAAAGGACAATAAAAAAATTCCATGTTTGCTGCCAGCCCTTCCCTCTGGTTCACTCCCTGGTAGGAGACAGGCTCGGCAGTGAGTTGGCAGCCACAGGGATGACACTGTTGCGGGGTGTACGGGCGTGCACCCCCTCTGCCCAGAGCACCCTCTTCTGCCCTGGTGCCCTCATGGAGCAGCCCCGGCTCGCAGAGACCCTGCCCACAGGGTGGGCACAGCCCTCGGGATGCTCCAGCTTTGCAGAACAGGGAGCAGAGGAAACAAAAAGGGAGGCTTTGTTTTTTTCAGCTGGAAAACATCATCTCAGGCTGTCCCCCTACTAGGGTCCAGCAGGGACCCCCTGGCCCAGCTGAGCCCCCCGCCCCCTCGCCCACTGGGGCCAGCACAGCCCCACCTGCCCTGCACAGGGGCCGTCACTCCCGGGGACGCTGCGTTTGTCACCGCAGCCTGAGCTCCTGATACTGAGCGCGGCCCAAAGTTACCCAGAGATTAAAGAAAGAAAACAAACTGTGAGAAAGACATGGAATTGAGGCATTTTCCCAACAGGACCAACTCGGCACGCGTGCGAATGCAGATGAAGCACCCAGGGAAAGGAGGTAACTCAAAGCATCTCAGAGCTGATTAAAAAGTGATGGAGAGACAAGCCTGGCTCCAAGAGGGTCCCGCACCTCTGGGACAGGGGCACGGCCTCACTCTGGGCACTTCTAATTCAGCTGGAGCTCGACACAGGAAATCTGCTCACACTGTCAGCTCAGGCTGAACTGCAGCATTTGGGTTTGCTTTGCAGCAATTGCATTTTCCCATGGAGAAACCATCCAGGCAGGGGATTTCTGAACAACTTTCCTTGTCTGCTTGTATAACAAGAGGTGGTAGAAAACAGTGAAGAATAATCATACAATCACAAAATGGTTTGGGTTGGAACTGACCTTAAAGCTCTTCTAATTCCAGCCCCCTGCCCCATCCCTGGGCAGGGACACCTTCCAGTAGTGGAAGGAAAGAGAAGGAAAAGGACAAATAAAAGTCTCCAACTGCTGAACTCTACAAGATGTATGTCACTTTACTTGTCTTTGCTCATCAGTAAACAGAAATATTTTTCTTTCTGCATTGCTAATTGCCAGCTTCTTCATATCATCTCTCAGTGTTGAACAAATAAAAAATAAATACAGAAATATGCTCCTAGAATCCTACTGCAAAAGCAAATGGGACACTGCTAGTGATTTTCAGGGTGTTCATCACTTTGCACGTGTGAGAGCAAGCCCACAGGGAGGGCGTTGGGAGGAGAGTGTCTTCTTGCAGACGCCTCCTGCCATCCCTGCATCACCAGCCAGCGTTGGGATACAGAAGGATCATCCTGCCACCAATAGGCAGCACAGCAATGCAGAGCTCCAGACACCAATTTATGGGGTTTTTCAAAAAGACCCCAATGCATGCTCTGATTTAACAAGGATAACAAACACGGGTTACCTTCCAAAGTGCCCCCAAACAAAAGGTTTAGGGCTGCAAAGCCCTATGGAGTCCCCACGCCATCCCCCTCCCAAAGCACACATACCACTGAGTCCAGCAGCTCATGTGCCATCAGCAAATAGCTGAAAATGATGTTGCTATGTTTGACATTTTTAACTGGCTCCGCATTTCCGTGACTGCATTACAAGCCCCTGGAATCCTTGTTAAACATCCAGTGGCCTCAAACATCTCCACATGCCCTCAAGTGTCACATCAGTCTCTCACCAAATTTATTCCTTCTTTTACTTTCCAGATATTCTCCTGTTCAGACCACTAAAGCACTGAGAAACTGCACTGAAAATAAACCATTTAAACATTCTTCAAAGTCTTACAGAAACTACAAATTCAGAGGGGATTTGAAACCTTTCCAATCTTCCCTGCCCCTCAAAATCAGCAGCCGCCCAAACCCATCACTGCTTCAGCAGCCCCTGAAGTCGCAGGGAACTATGCTGCACTTTCAACATTTGCAGGAATTTCCTTCCATTGCCATATACCCCCAGCACTCCCGTCCCTGCTTCTCCAGCAGGGAGGCTGGGATGAAACACTGGGACCACAGAATCCTAGAATGGTTTGGGTTGAAAGGGACTTTACAAGCCATCCTTTTCCAACCCCCTGCCATGGGCAGGGACACCTGCCACTGTCCCAGGCTGCTCCAAGCCCTGTCCAGCCTGGCCTTGGGCACTGCCAGGGATCCAGGGGCAGCCCCAGCTGCTCTGGGCACCCTGTGCCAGGGCCTCCCCACCCTCACAGGGAACAATTTCTTCTTAGTATCTAATCTAAATTTCTTCCTTTTTAGTTTAAACCCATTCCCCCTCACAGAATCATGGGATGAATTAGAGGATCCCATTCAGTGGTTCATCCCAGAGGAGGTCAGGGACCTTCAGCAGCTCCAAATTATCGAGCAAGCAGCAAACACATGGGTACCCTCCAAGATGGAGCAGCCCTTCAGAGGAGAGATTATCCAGAGCCAGGTGGGCTGGGCAGATGTGGAGAGCAGCCACCAGACAGGGCTTGCTGCAGCTTCCACTCCTCAGATTTAATCCTGATACTAATCCTTATTTTTAATCTGAATATTAATCAAATATTTATAAAATACTTATCTGGAGTCAGAGGCCCCTTGGTTCCCTGCGACTGTGGAGGAGCTCAAGGGTCTCTAGAAGCAGTGAAGAGGTTCAGAACAACTGATGAAGGAAATCCTGGACCCCAGGAGACCCTGCAAGGGATTTCCCTGGAGAAAAACATCTTTTAAACTTGGGAATAAAAATCTGAGATGAGGGCACAGTGCTTGTTTCTGTGATCAGGAGTAGTGGCTCAGCCCTGGAGAAGCATGTCGGGGACATGACAGCCCTGTCCCCCCACCCAGCAGGGAGCTGCATTCCCAGCCACAGAAAAGAGAACAACCAAAAGAAACAGGAAGGTGTCCTGCTCACCTGGATCCCCTTTCTCCCTCCCACGAGGGAAGAGACAGAGGTCTGGTCCCTCCTGTGAGCAGAGAAGCCCAAGGCCAGCAATGATTTACCACTTACCCAGTCCCTGCTCCTGTGCAGGTGATCCATACCATTTCCTCAGAAAAGAACAGGGCAGGAGGCACCCCAGAGAAGCAGAAAATTAACATAAATATGTCTATTTTGGCCCTGGGGCTTCAAAACTCTGAATTAACCGGGTTTTTGAATGGTTCTGGATCTTTACATGCACCTCCACCTGCGCTCTCCTCACCTCCACTGGCGGACAGGAGGAGCCAAGGTGGAAAGGAAATAGGGAACAACAGCATCAAAATAAGATTTATTATTTAGAACCAAGATTTGGAAGAGACAGACATGGCAGATAACAACAAAAAAGAATGCCAGGCTCCAGCTGCAAGGGAGGGTGGTACCGAGAGGCTGACGGGCAGGGGGAAGTTCCTGTGGCTCTGGTATCAAAACAAGAGTGAGAGGGTGCCAACAGCCTGGGCTGAGAATGCAGGAGGAGCGAGGGAGGCCCGTGGGTGCAGAGACTGTGGGGCCCAGATGCAGCAGCAGGAGAAGCATTTTCCCCCTCCTCAGGACAATGCTAACCCAGCTTTCTGAAAACCAGGTGAGTAGTCCTTGGATAAATGATTGCTCGTGAGATTATTGCTACGAACTACTCTGCCCATCACCTCAGTCCAGGAGACAGCTGAAACCCACCGCCAGTGAACCCAGAGAAAGAAACCCCCACTGCATCGGTTTAGATCATTGAAGGCACTTTAGAGTCTTAAAAATGGCTCCAATTACCCACTCATCTGTGGAAGGATTTCAGTCTTACATTTAAAATCAGCAGTGACTCGAGACTGTATTTAAGTCTGGCAAGAAAATGTGGCCGGTCTATGAGAAGAAGAGAGGTAAAAAGGGAAGTGACAAGCAGACTCATTCTCCGGTGCAGGATCCGGAGGTTTTTTACTTGATTTAAGTGGATTTAAAATAGAATCTCATCTTCAAAAAAGAACAGTGAGAAATTTAAATGGAACTGGAACTTCTCTTTCTTGTATGCGTGCCTAGTTTATCGCTTGGAAAATTGCTTAAATGACAATTAACTGTGTGAAACAAAAAGCATTTGAAGGAGTGCCTCCTCCTCTTCCTCCTCCTCCCTCTTCTCCATCTGCTGCTCACGGAAACCTGGCTCACAACAGAAGGGAACAATTTGGAATAAAATCCTTTTCCCCCAAAATAATTCTCCTTTATTTTTTATTGCATAACATTTTTGTATTTCCAACTATAAATAAAAAAATGATTAGAAAGAAGTTACAAAATAGCATTGAATGGACCAGAACGGCACAGAATTCCTCACACACGATAAATCATTTCCCATCTTCCTCTTCCTCCTCCTTGGCTGTGGCGGGGCCTCGCGCTTGGCACCGTAGCTGTGGGGGCCATGTGTCAGTCGCTGATGGTCTCATTTTCAGAATCTAAAAGAAAAAAATCCATATATGGATTTCACATCAAGGAAAACCCAAACCAAACCCAAAAGGGCCATGTGAGCTGGTGGACCCCAAGTGTGTGGGAGGTGCTGCTGCCAGAGCACACTCCCAGTACCACAAGGAAAGAGAGACAGAGATGGGCTGTTGTGCCGAGAGCTCAGGTGTGTAAACCATTTCTTTTGGTGGCAGAACCTCGGCACCTCGCAGCGTCCTCAGCCCGGCGCTCTGACTGCCATGGGGGCAGAGCCAGGCTCCCGGGAGGCAGAGATGGGAAGAGCCAGCAGAGACACCCCGCGTTGGGCTCCCCTTACCGGGACCGCGCCGCCGGGGGAGGAGGGGAGATGGAGTGACGCCTGTGCGGGTGCTGGAGGGATGGTGGGGCTGCCAGGGCAGGTGGTGGCACCGGCTCCCCACCCTGCAGGCTTGGCTGCCCTTCGGCCGGAAAGCAGCCAAGCCTCGGCTCGCAGGATCACCCAGCGGTTTGCCCTGGAAGAGGCCTCCCCGCAGCCGGGCCACGGGGATGCCGTGCCCCAGCCGGGCAGGGACGGGCTCCGTCCGCCCGCCGCGGGAGCACACCACAGGGAAGGTGCTTGGACACACACGGAAGGGCACGGCAATGACAGGACCAGGATGAAAGGCGAGGAACGTGCCGAGAGCAGCAGGTCACTGAAGCAGCAGCAGCAGCAGCAGCACGGTGTCACCTCCGTCCCCCCAGCCCACACGCCCACCCCATGCAGGGCTGCGCTGGGGCCGCGCTCCGCAGACAGACACACGCACGCTGCTGGCCGGGGCAGCCGGCTTTGGGGTGCGCTCAGAGCTCGTGCAGGGAGTCCCCGGAGCAGCAGGGGAGGCGGGGGACGCCGGGGGACAGCGCACGGTGCGGACGCTGCAGGGATCTGGCACAGCTCCTGCTGGCTCTCTGTGGTTTGGGCTTTGAGTTTGTTAAACACAACCCCAATTTCCTCCCTCCTGTATTCTCTGCTCTGCCTGTTCACGGGAAGAATTCCTAAGGGAAGGAAAATCATGTCTTGCTCGTAAGTCCTCCCCGAGCTTCTGATCAACGTCAGTTCTGAAGATCCACCTGGATCCACCTCTGCTCACTATGGACAACCAGCATTTGGCATGGAGTTTCATCCAGGAAAACAGGACAAAATTAACTATCTCCAGGTAACTGGGAAAAAACGTCTAGCAGCAGTGGGTCAGCCACAACACCCAGAGCAGAGCCAGCTCCCCAGGCACTTGGCTCCTCAAACAAGCCCCCACAGGTGCTCAGCCACGGGGAACCTCCTCCCTGCTCACTCCACAGTCAGCTTGAGCTTTCCCAGGCTGAGTGGGCAACAGCTCTGGAGAGATCGGGGAGGAGCTACCCCAGAGTCTGCTCAGTGACAGCAGAACTGTGGGAAAAGGCAGCCGTGGCACACCGTGTAGCTGCTGCCCAATGGGGACAAAACCACCAGATTCAGTCTCTCTAGTCTGATAGACAAACTAGAAATGCTGAGGAAGTTTTTACCTTATTTGCAAGTCATTGAAAAACACAACACAACAGCAAATACTTTTTGGGGCTATTTCTCATGTCAGACCTGAAGAATCTCCATTTGAAAAGGACTGGCAGCTGGTTATTTCTTTCTAAATCTCTGAAGTTTTCACAAGGCATCAGAGCCCCAAATACCTCACAAAAACTGCAACAGGCCCCAAGAAGTCCCCTGAAGAGTGGCTGGAGAGGCTCCCACCATGCCCAGCTCTTCGAAAGCCACAGTGCCACAGCTGGTTCTCAAGTGGTGCCTCAGTAATCAAAAGGTGAAGTTTAGGGATGTGCTCCTTTCTGAGGGGGGAAAAAATAATCCTAACTTTCCCTTCTGCCTTGTGACTACAACAATGTGCTTAACGTTCACCATGCATTCATCTTGTTGCACAAAGAAACTCGTCCAAGTGCTCCTTGCTCACTGGATTTGGAAAAACCAAGAGCTTTTCACAGGAATTTCACTGTTATAAACAGATACTTTATCAAATCACAGGGCGTTGTCTCTGAACAGCTGCTCCACAGTGACCAAGTGAGCCCTAAAGCTTCCTGAGGCTTTGTGTGTCAGACTGAAGGCCCGACCCATGCAGAGCCTAACCTCCTCATGAGAAAGTTATTTCAAGGGAGAACTTTGATAATCAAATATAGATCCAAGCATATGCAACAACAGCCTTGATAGCACACAACTACCCCTGAGAAGGGAGCAGAGAGGACCACATCATTCCCAACAGCAGCCACCTCCCGGTCCAAGCCTGACTTCCAACTCAATCAGGTGTACATGATCTCTGTGCTGACACAGCCAACGTCAGCAACGCAGCACATCCAAACCTCTCTGAGCAACAAATTCCTTTATAAAGCAGAATTTGTAGCCTGCCAGCTCCTAAAATCCATCTCATTACATTGCACTTCTGGAGCTCGGCTGCATTAAAAGCAGCACCACAGTCAGGGCTGGAGCATCCCTGTCCTGCTGAATGTACAGGGATCACTCCACAGCCAGAAGTGTTGCCCCTGCCAAAAGGCACCAACACATGTGAGTCACAGCACAGTTCCCATCAGATCAACCAACTGGCTCATTTCTGGGGTCTACAGACAGGAAAATGACTATCAGGGATAAGATAACAGAGATCAGCGCATCAGACAACTCCACTGAAGCTAAGTCAGCCCAAGCACCAGCCAGGCACTGCCCGACACCAGGAATCACTCGGGTGCTCCTCAAGGACTCAATCCATAATAAATAACCACAGCCAGAAGTAACACACAGTCATGGGTTTGCTGTTTTATAAATTCAGTCCCATACCAGACACTCATCCACCTGTGACAACAAGAGCATGAGAGCTCCCTGTCATATGCTCTGCAGAGACCGTGCCCACACTGCCCCACAGGAATCACCCGAAATCAGGGACAGAGGAGGGCAGACGAAGAGCTGGAGAAGGCAAGGAAACCTTCCTGGTACATTACACACAGTCAGAAACTATTTCATGGGTGACTGTCTTTGAGCCAACACTTTCAACAGCATCCATGGAAAACTGGGGGGAAACTAGCTGGCAGCAAGGCAGAAAACAAGGCACGTGTTTGCCATAACAGCTGATGCCTGATGAGCAACATCAATCTCACTCCAAAAGCCTTGAACCTCGGGGACGACAAGGAAAGCAATACTGACATCACAAATTTCAGAAGGGAGACTTCTGCTTATGACTCTCCAAAGCCAACTTCCAAGGCATGCGTGAGGACAGATGTTTTTCCTGCTCAAACACACGCAAATCCGAACAAAATTGATATGGACCCAAAAAACCTCCACAGGCTTCTCTAGAAAAATTCTGAATGTTCCCAGACCTGACAGTAATGCACTGGGATCACGAAAAACACTTGACAGTAAAGAGCTACCATTGGCAAAACCAAGTTAAACTAATGAGTTAAAGTATTAGTGATTTCCTTCCAGAAATGCCAAACAGCAAAACCTGCCCCTGGAGGAAGGAGCTCGTTTCAGGAACCCGGTCCCTTAGCACCCTGTTCCCAACATGAGTATCTCTGTAGGAGCACAGAGACTGCCACGTCTCACCCATTCAGTCCCTCCTCTTGCCTTTGATCCCAGCTAATATCAAGGATTTCAGAGAAAAACAGAAGGCAAGAACAGAGCAGTGTAAAGACAGGTATGGAGTAATGGTTAAGTAATCACAAAGTCCCAGAATGGTTTGAGTTGAAAGGGACCTTAAAGCTCATCTTATCCCACCCCTTGCCATGGGCAGGGACACCTTCCACTATCCCAGGCTGCTCCAAGCCCTGTCCAACCTGGCCTTGGACACTGCCAGGGATCCAGGGGCAGCCACAGCTTCTCTGGGCAACGTTTCCTCTTTAAATGAACTTTTTAAATAATTTTTTTTTTCTTTTTTAAAGGAATTTTTAAAATATTCCCTCTCAAAAGTTGTGGAATGGAGACCAGAGTTAAACATGCAAACAAACTGCAAGGGCCAATGCTGCATCATTCTTTTGAGTGAAATCTGTGCCAGAGATGCTGAATCCAGATTTGCAAAAGAGCTTTAAACCACTCCAGTGTTTCTCCCTGCCATCTCCAGTGCCCAGCTTTGCATCCCTGTGGCAGATGAGCAGTGCCAGTGGCAGCAGCTCCTCTCCATGTCCAGTCTTACTGCAAGCAAGCT
The DNA here is from genome assembly GCA_013398955.1 of Callaeas wilsoni. Classification (NCBI taxonomy): domain Eukaryota; kingdom Metazoa; phylum Chordata; class Aves; order Passeriformes; family Callaeidae; genus Callaeas; species Callaeas wilsoni. The sequence goes on from VWPU01008992.1 coordinate 37,325, forward strand.
GGGAATGCAGTGGGAAAGCGGGATATGGTCGTGCATTAAGATACTCCATCACAACAAAAGGCAATCAGAAAGCCAAATGAAAGGCACATAAGCAAACTTCAACTACTTTCCCAACTTCCCAAACTGAAAACTGCAAAACTTTCCCACTAATGGGTGAGTGCCTCTGGGGGTTAAAATACTCTTTCAAGATTTGTATTAAATTTCAGTAACTGAAAGACTGAAAATCAAGGGATCTGTGAGCTCTCTCACTGAAATCTGGTACTTAAAGCTGAGGATCTGTGCTGACTTCCCGCATGTCCTTGCAGCACAGTGCTGGCTGGGAATGTTGGGTGATGGCAGAGCTACAGGACATGCAGGACTGGAAGCAGCAAGGTCAGGAATTCTACCAGCAGGTTTGACCCATTTGCTGCACATTGAAGCAATATTCAGAGCTAGGAATAAAATGAGTTCAGTTCTGGGATCTGTAGGGGATCTTTTTGGGTGCAGTTTTCTCGCTCTGATGGTGCAGCATGGACCCCCTCAGTTCCCTCTTACTCCCTAGCTCACCTTTTGCTCAAGAAGTTGCTCCATTTATTTAATCTCATGTCATTTGCTTAATTGCCACTGAGGTCAAAGCACCCTGTGACACAAACCTCACAATTGAGGACAAAATAACCATGGCTTGAAGTGAACAGCCAAAAGAGCTGCAGCCAAGAGGGCCATCAGGAAATTAAAAATCACGAGTACAACAATGCCAGCAACACATTCTGAGCTACTGCTTGGCCCCAGTGCAACAGGCAGGTGCACGCCCACCAAGGCCCTGGAAGCTGCATCCTGCTCCCCAGCCACCCCCGCCTCTCCCGGGAGCACAGCCATGCAATGCAGCCTCGCTGGGGCAGGCGGGCACCAACGTGGACCAGAGACTTCCCAACGAACGTAGCACAGACAGCAAAGCCACACGGAGAGACAAAGCAGGAGTGCCACACCTGCACGCCCTTCTCTCATTTCTCCTGCAGCTTAACCCAATGACGGTGACTGCCAAGAGCATGCTGGCAACAGGACCGAGCTTCCTCACACTCAAATGATGCCAGGATCCTTCAGAAGGGCTTCCCTAGGGCTCTGCAGCTCTGGAGAGACACGGTTCACCGGCCTCTTTCCACCTACCAAACCGAGCACCCTCGCGCGCACCACCAGCAGCACTGAGGGAGCCACCTGCTCCTCGGAAGCCAGCTGAGGCTGCAGCCCGCTCTGCTCTGCAGCAGCCCAGCACCAGGAGCAGCACCGGGCAGGGCCCGGGGCACGGTGCCCGCGAGGTGCCGGCGCGCCGCTGTGGGAGCGCCCGACAGCTGCTGGAGCCACCGCGTCCGCGCCTGCTACGCAACAGAGGGACAAGAATGAGTCTGGAAAACAAACACAGAATTACCTGGAAGAGCTGGAAATTGACACTGTTCTATATTTTAGAAAAACACTGGGTTTTTCACACCATTTTCAAGCACAAAATGTTTATTTTTCTTTTTAATCTATACAATTTCTCGGGGCTTTTAGTGCCACTGACTTTGTCAGTATACAAGGGATGGACTATACAGGCAACAGCGACATAAACTGTAGGATTCAGTGCGAGCCGAAGGGAACCCGGTGTGAGAACATATTTTCCATGTTTGCTCATGAAGCATACAGACATGAATCTAAAAAACCCAAACAAATTAAAGATACATGGTACAGAGAACAGAAATCTCTTACTGCAGTAAGTATTTTGCCCAGGCAGAAGACTCTGCATAATTGTCTATAAAATTCAATTCTAACTGAATTGATGGAATAATATATTCAAAGGGTACAAACAAAGTAATTTAGACAGGTATAATGCTCGAAGTACAATAGAACTATACAATTCACAGCTTGGCAGCACAGGATGTCTCTGCCCCTCAGCAGAGGGTTACAAAACATCACCGCGGCGCCTTTGGGCGTGGCCGCACCCGGGTCCTGTGCCTGTAACGCTGCCCGAAGCGCTCTGGGGGAAGGAGACTTACCATGGGCAAACCAGCTCTAGTGGTTACCTTGTGCCTTTACACTGAGGTGCAGGTGGAGGCTCTATGCACAGTAAAATGGGCAAAAAGCAACTTTCAAACAGGAGAGAGGTGTCCGTGCCACCTGGAGCGCAAACTTCGGTAAAAATAAAGATAGTTAAATAAATAAATAAATAAAAAATTCCAAGCAGAAGGCGGTGATACTCCAAACCTGAAGTGGCAGATATGAAAAAGAACAGCTTCACATTTTTATTCCGTTTTAGCATGAACACTGCTGGCACACCAGGGACCAGACATCACCCTCAAGCTCAGCGGCGGAAGCAGAGCCCAGACATGTGTGTGCGCTCTGCTCACACGGGTCTTACAGCCACCTGGAGATACGTTCTGCTATGATCAAGAGTTCCACTCCTTGTCTTCACTTATGGAACATGCGTGAGCTTGTAATTTAACTAAATTATAAAAGCCCAGATAGGGAAGGGAAATGAAATCCGGTGTGCTGCTGATCCAGAGGAAAACAGCATTTGCTGCGTGTTACAGAATTAAGTCGCCATCTACAATGACTTTGCCACAGGCTGGGAAGGAGAACGGATAGCGCTGCCTGAAGCTGTTCCCTGTCCTTGTATACACCTTCCTTTGATCACTGTAAATGCTCCTACATTACAATGTGCACTTCACTACTCCTTGTACAAACACCAACAATTTTACGATCAGTGCATCAAGCAAACATGTCAAACAAACCTCACCTCACAATTCTTATTTCTAAAAGCTTCAGAAATGAAAATTCAACCCGTGAATAAAAACAAAAGCATTTACAGCAGAATGAAGGTGATGAAGAACATCAACTGTAAACCTGCGATATCTTTGCAAATAAAAAGAACTCCAACTCACAAGCAGATTGTAAATAAAATACACCTTTCAAATAATTGTACATCTCTTTCCAGCTGGGACTGGAAAGCTGAGATTCAAGGCACTGAACTCCTGCAGGGTTAGTACAATTTGCTAATTATCAATTCAAGTACATCAATGTTAAGGATCGCAAGTGCGAAACAGAACACAAGGAATAAAGTGTCTTCAGCAACGGAACAGAAGCAGATATTGCCGTAACGACAAACGATCCGTGGTGACGCCGCCTCACAGTGATTGCTGATGCAGGGTATGGCTGTGCCCGGGGCCCCGCCTCATCCCGCACAGACCATGGCATTTACAGAGCAAACACTCCAACGCGACGGCGTCGAAATCACCGAGACCCAGGGCGGGGTCACCCGTGCAAGGCCGCCCATTGACAGGTCACCCGAGGCAAGCTCACTCATGTCAAGGTCACCCCCGGCAGGGCCACCTGTGGCCGGGTGACACGCCGGCAGGGTCCCCAGGACAAGGCGCCCGCGCTAGGTCATGCGCAGCCGCGGGCCGGGCGGCCGGGCCGGGCGCTGCAGCGGCACCGGGTACATCCGCAGGCAGGTCCTGCCCAGAGGCGACACCCGCACCAGGCCGGGCCCCCCGACCAGCCCCGGCCCTCGGACCAGCCCCGGCTGCGCCACCGGCCCCGGCCACGGCACTCCGTACACGGGCGAAGGGAACACCGCTCCGTACTGACAGAGAGGCATCACGTACGGTGTCACCGCGCCAGCGAGCGCGGGCCCAGGCACGGGCAGGGACGCTGGAGCTCCAGGAGCTAATCCCGTGGGCATGGGGCAAGCCACCGGAACGGGGCACTTGCTCCCCAGTCCTGTCCTTACCGAATTTACCTACAAAAAGAGAAACACAAGAAGTGTCGCTATAGGGCACTGCTCTCCCCATGCCAGCAGCATCCTGGCACAACGCCAGGCCCCGGACAGCTGGGGGCACGGGCACAGGGGTGCCACGGTGTCCTTGGGGCTTTCTTTTGGGTTAATTTCTTTTTTCCTTTTATACTTTTGTTGGGATTTTTTTTGTTTGTTTTGCCCCTTTTTTTTTTTAAAGACAGAATATAAGGAAATTAATAGAAAAGGTTGATATGGGGCAGAGGGGAAAGTCACCTCAATATAACCTCATTCTTTAAGAACACAGGAAGCATCATTAAAAAGTAAGAATTAACACCCTTGCGTGTCCAAAGGAACTCAAGTATTTGTTAACTTGTGCATAAAAGCAAATAAACTTCACTAAAGGCAGAATTAACGCAAATCCCACTCTCTTACAGCCAGCCTCAAAAGAGGTTTAAAAATTCTAGCCTTATTTCTGTACAAAATTATTTTACCCGGTCCCGGGGTACTGAGGGTGGCAGAAGACCTCTCGCAGTGGCTCAGTGCCCGGCGCCGGTGGTGGCTGTGCCAGGTGAGGCAAAGCCAGCGAGGACACAGCAGGGCTGCTCTGCCTCGTGGGCTGCCAGGACCAACTCCAGCTGGTTTTCTAAAATTCTATTAACATACACTTCAATTATTCAGCTCTTGCATGTGAGGGGCAGAGAAAGAGCTCTCCTCCCTCGATATGGGATGGCGGAGCTTCCCGAATTACACGCTCCATCCTGCATAATGCCATGGGAACTGCTGCTACCCCAAAGGTTTGCAGCATTTCATTACATTTTTCATGTCACAGAATTTACAGCTCGCTGCCAGGGTTCCCACCAGGCCATCACCTATTTGTGGCATAAAGAAAAAAGGATGTTATTTAATTCTGGGAATCTCCCATCAATGTGAATATTTCACATTCAATTGATAAAATTGGTATGAAGGTGAAATTTCAGCAGAAAAAATGAATATATGTATAAGGCTGTGTGGAATGCTTACTCCATGTTTCTGATTTTAATTTCTCTTCTCAATTAACAATGAAAATGGCAATATCCCCCGGGATGTCATGCTTTGGGGCATTAACCTCTGTTCCATGGGCAATTTTAGAAAAATACAGAACTATTTGATACGCTCCTTCACTTTCCTGTCTCCCATTCTCACCTGAAACCTGAATCTGATGGTGAACGTCGAACTGAAAGAGATGATTCAGTATCATGAATTTAACACCAATAATGTATAAAACCCCACCAAAATTAATAGAAACCAAAGAACAAGAAACAGAGGAACCAAGGATATATTTTTAAGACCTGCAGACTTCTGTGAGCTGTTATTAGATTCTTGTTTTAACATCCTCAAAATGACGGTTTCCACTAAACTAAGCACCTGTGAGGAATGCCAACAGATGTTTGTGAAAATATTGCATTTTGGACAATGCTCTCAGGCATGTGTGTGCCTGTTGGGGTGCCCTGTGCAGGGCCAGGAGTTGGATTCCATGACCCTTGTGGGTCCCTTTCAACTCAGGACATTCTGTGGTTCTATGACAGCATTTCCTATACTAGCAAGAGATTACTCAGTGGCACTGAAAATGCAAGGTGACATTTTTGCCCTTTTAAAATATTAATTTGAAAAAGGTTATTTTCAGCTCTTTTAAAGTACTGGGAAATCTGACTCACCCCAGTTCTGAACTTCTTCTGTCTCAGCTGAATTCCTCAGTAAAGCAGTGGCTGCATTTAATGCTACATATTTGTGACCAGAAATAAAATTGTCATGCCCCAAACCCGACATTAAACATACACATTAAACCTGATAATGTCACGACAAACACGCGTTAATGGATTAAGTTTGCTTCCTCTACCTCCATCCTATGCTTCAAGTCAGCTAAATACACACTTTAAGAGCCACAGGACCTGGCTCTTGCACCTTCCCTTGGCTAGGAGCCTCTTGGTTATGGGCTTTTTTAACCGTCACCTTTTAAGCAGTTCTGATGACTCAACACGGATGGAGGCCCACACATCCCATCAGTTCCTGCATGGAGGTGCCGACTGAAACATCAAAATTAACATGTGCCAGAAAAGCAGCCTCAAAGCTTTGGCTCTCCCAGCTCCAGGAAAGCCATGAGACTGCAAGTCCCTTTGCTGGTCCAGTCCGAAGGGCAGCAGACGGACATTCAGGCAGTAACGAACGACGTGTGTGCATCACCCTCCCGGGATCACAGCACAGCTCTGAACGGGACTGGCTCAGCATCTCGAGTCAGCCAGGCTGACGTGGGATGACAGCCAGGGAAGCCCCTGTGCTGCAGGGCCCAGCCAGTGCCGTGTCCCTGGCCAGGGGTTCACCCGAGCCCGAGCTGCCGGGGGTGACAGCCACCGGCGCAGCCGTGAGCCCGCGCGGGCTCCCGTCACTCCGGCGCCGGCCAGCTCCGGGCTGAAGGGACACACCAGGTCTCCACGGCTCCCTGCTGACCCAAGGCACCTCTCCTTTGGCCACTACCTTGTCATTTCTGCAAGTTTGTTTGAGGCTGCCCAGGACAGTGGTGGAGTCACCGTCCCTGAAAGGATTTAACAGATGTGTGGATGTGGCAGCTGGGGACATGGGTTAGCGGTGGCCTTGGCAGTGCTGGGGAACGCTTGGACTCCGTGGTCTCAGAGGGCTTTTCCAACCTAAATGATTCTGTGGTTCCATGAAGGGTGTCAGTTCTGGCACAATCTGTTGCTTCTACAATGTGCACCAGCTACAGCCCACTGTACCCGGGCGGTGCCAAGGCTCCTGCTTCCAGCGTGTCTGCTGGGCTTTGGTGCTCTCCCCACAGCTCACAGACATGGCTGTGGATGGTTTCTTTTGTAACAAAGCTATAAAGTCTTGGGAATTGAAAACAAGTGGTACAATATCAGAACCTGACATCCAGCTCAAGCAACCCATGTCGAGAGACCACTGACACACAAAGATCCTTACAGCCATACCCACGGTCACACAGGACAGCTGTTTGGAGACTACTTAAAACACAAAAATCCTCCTGCAGCAGTAAGAAGTACAACCCGCCTTTTCCCTTTCTGATTCAACTTTAGACACTGCAAAATCAATAATGAGAAATGACACTGATTCCATGGCTTGGCCAGCTCTGGATGGCACAACTTCATTTTTAATATTACAATATTAATTTCCTCCTGTTTGTTCTTCTGCCTGTCTAGGCCTAGCAGGGTCTGCTGCCTTGGCCTTAAGGAGGCTGATAAGGCAAACAGTCTCAAAACTAATGAATTTAACAAATGCACTGCAAAATTTACATCTGTCATCACCATGTAAAGTCTCTCTGCTAGAGATATTTAATAGAGATTTCTCTGTTTTTTTTGAAGGAAGACTGGGTTGACATCCTAAAATCATAGAAGAATCAATCACAGAATGGTTTGGGTTGGAAGGGACTTCAAAGCTCATCTCATTCCCACCCCCTGCCATGAGCAGGGACACCTTCCACTAGTCCAGGGTGCTCCAAGCCTCAATGTCCAATCTGGCCTGGGACACTGCCAGGGATCCAGGGGCAGCCACAGCTGCTCTGGGCCCCCTGTGCCAGGGCCTCCTCTCCCTCTCAGGGAACAATTCCTTCCCAAATATCCCATCTAGCCCTGCCCTCTGGCAGTGGGAAGCCCCTTATTCTGCCACTTCAGGGCTTTGTCCAAGTCTCTCTCCCACTCTCTTGGAGTACTTTTAGACCCTGGAAGGGGCTTTAAGGTCTCCTTGGAGTCTTCCCCAGGCTGAATAATCCCAGCTCTCAGCCTGATCCACAGCAGAGGTGCTTTAGCCCTCATAGCATCTCCATGGCCTCCTCTGGACTCATTCCAAGTGCTCCCTGTGCTGAGGACCCCAGACCCACAGGCAGTACTGAGGGTGGGCTCTGAGGAGGGCAGGGTGCCATATATTATATGGGTAGGAAGAGAAGCTCCTCCCTGCTCTTCCCCTCTACATCTCCACTAGGCTCCTCTGTAGGAGGAGCAATAAACCTACTGAGCCAACAGAGTCAGTGGCACCCTCACCTGCCACCTTCACACCTCTGCTCGTGCCACCTCCTCACCTGCACTCACCCAACTCCCCCTGCACTGACAAACCCCTGCCCTGAGCACCCGTACATGTCCCTGCAGGTACCAGCCACCAGCTCCTGCTTCCCCCACTCCTGCATTTTTCCTTTGTGGCTATTTATTCCCCTTCCCCCAAATAATCACACAAACTCATTTAGAAAACAAAAATAATACGTACAGAGAGAAGAACATACCGGAAAACACTGATAAAAATGAAAAAAAAACTCACAAGAAAAAGACTAGGGTAGTTCAAATACCCCAAATCTGTTCTTTTGGACTTGTTTTAATTTTTCCTGTGCTTTATCAGGCAAACTTCAAAGTGCCCCCCCCAGCGACAGTCACAGCTCCAGCACTGTCGAACTACACAGCCAAGCATGGGGTATGACTTGCCAACATCATAAATACTTCTGGGTTTCTGTCAGGACAGAGGAAACCAGGTCATTCTGCTGTAAAAACTGACCATAGCTACCACAACCCATTTGAAAAGGCAGGATTTAGATGATTTTTCTTTTGCTGGCTACCCCATTAGTATCGGTTTTTCCTTCTGTATGGACCAGCTACTGCTGAACCGAAACTGAGTCGCAGGGCAGTCAGAGCTGGCTACCAACATGAGCAGGCAAGGATGCTAATCCATCTCTTCTATCCCTTCTGCCCAGCTTGCTGAAACCTCCAAGCTATTAGGCACTCCTGAAGATTCGTGTGCGTGCTTTTCCAATTCCCTGGAAAACTATTCTGTTGTTCAGACCAAGGCAGTGTTGAATAGTTTCAAACCCAGATTCATTTTTTATAATTTTCCCAGTCCAACAGAGAGGGAAGACACAGTGAAGGTGCTATGGCTTGGATTTGGCATCGTGGCCGTGTCCAGCACGACTGCTCACCCAAGCCCACGAGTCAGGAAATGCCAGCAGAGCTTCAGATCTCCTGAGGGTGACCAAGGCCCCAGCACGTGACACCCACTGACACAGACCTGTGTGTTCTCAAACAACCTCACTGTGCACTGCCAACATGTTCCAGCTTTTCTGGGGTAATGGGTTTTCTCTTTAAAACCCATGGAGCTACACACAGTATGGAGAAAAGAAAACATTTTTGGCAAGCCCTTCATTCTCAGGCATCTCCAAATAGTGTCTTTGAGTCCATAATATTCAGTATTCTTTGCACAGAAGGCAGCTCACATTCCTAAGCTTACTCCTTGACTAACGCTAACCAAAATTACCTGTAAAAAATGATTATTTCATCATATCTTCACAAAGATCACAAAGAGAGAAATCAGTTACGCAGTTTGACCTCAGTTCCTTCTAATATTTCCTACTGCATTTCAAACTACTGATGAGAATCTACCTGCATTTCCATGCTTCATTAAACCATTTGAAAAGGAACATTTCAACACTCCTGTGACACAATTGGATGAAGGTTCCTCCCCCACAAAAGGTCCCCCCCAGATTTCTAACATGATCAAGCAGGATTTGCAGCCAAATGGACTGGCAACTTCCATAGAAACAAAGCAGAATATAAAGTTTTCCTTTGCATCCCATTATTGCTGTCTACTCTTCTGATGACAGAGGACGAAAAGAAAACCACTTACTCTTATTAAACACACTACCTGTTTCTCTTCTATTTACAGCCTTAAAGAGTAGCCTTCATTTAGTTAAAAAATAATATATTTTGTTCACAGCAAACAATTTGCTACTGGTGGTAGAAGGAATCCTGAATAAAAAGGAGATAACTCAGGAAAGTGAGTCCTCTGTTCCAGGGGGAAAGAGAAGACTTCAAGTCAGCCACACAACTGCCCTGCATATTCATAACAGTGGGTGAACAGTAAGAGAAAATCATAAAGTATTTCATATATTAACTATATTAGTTTGGGGTTTTTTAACAATTTTTGGGGGGTTTTTTGGGTGTTTTTTGTGGTTTTTTTTTTTTTTTGGTTTTGGTTTTTTAGTTGTTTAATGTACTCTTCATCATGGGACAACTCCTTTCACTCCTACTCCTGTAGGATAATCCTTAGGGAGGCATTTCTCTTTACAATAACCTGCAGAGACAAGGCAGAAGTGAAGGTACAAATCCTGTCACCTCCAGCCCCTCATTTCTGACCATCACAAGGGACCAATGACAGCTTTTCCCAAAACCAAACCCACGTGAGACAGCCTACCTTAGCAGCTCTGTACTAGTTTGTTCCAGTTAAAAAAAACACAAAAGGCATAAGAATCACCTTGTTTCCTACTTATCCAGCCTTTATTTCCAACATAAAACCTTATTATAACCTTCTCCGATGGGCTGGAAATCTGCTTAGTGCTCCTTATTCTTTTCTTGCAAACGCATTTTTGATCAAAAGAGGCGACAAAAGATGGTGTTACCAGATGAACTGAAGAAGTACAGCCTGAGTTTCAGATTCTCTCTCTTGGAAAGCTATTTTTTCCATCCTTTATGTGATTTCCCAAGTTCTTTTTGTCTTTCCAGGTGACTCAGCTGCGATTCAGCATAGGTGTAACATCTCCCCATGGAGCTCATCCCTCCAACACTGACACACAGGTCACTCGTCCAGCTGTCCACACTAGGAGTCCTCTTCTCTCCCAACACCATGCAGCCCTCTTCTACCTCAACTGCAATTTCCCCTTTAGGGTGAATTTCAAAGGGTTACAAACAGCAGAACAATGCTTAACTCCCAAACCAACCCTTGTCAAACTCAGCATCCTGTGCCATCTTCATGGCCAAAACACTCAACAAAAACTACACCAGCAATGTTTGCCATCTGCCCTTGCATCTCTGCAGCCAGCACGGTCCTTATGAGGACTTCATGCCTCAAACCAGCCCAGGTCTCACCCACCCCAGGGCTCCAACTGATGCCACTCCTCCATGCAACAGGGAATGATGCGAAATGAAGAGCAGGGAATCCCAACCTCTCCATGCTCTTGGTAAATCACCTCCTAACAGTCAGCTCTGCTGATTCCCTGGAACAACTGCCATGGTTGAGAAAGACACAAACCCCCTAAGACCAGTGTACTGAGACAAGGACATTCCTGCTGCTCTCACAGTGATACTCTGCCTTCTCCACAGGCTTTGTGACAGAGACACCAAGACTGCAGGTGGTAAAAATCAACCCTACTTTGATACTAACAGGTGATTTAAATAAGTAAAATCATCACTTGTTTCTCCAGAGATATGGGTGGGCAAAACAGCCACATCAAATACGTCAAACTTCTGCAGGGGTGTCAGGGGAAAGACACCGAAATGCTGCAAAAAGCACATCAAAAGAAAGTAAGAAATTACTTAACAAAATCTGTGTCCTCCCCACCACTTTATGGAAATCTTCAGTTTGGGCTTACTAGCACCAACTTTGACTTATTTTCTGAAAACTGTTATGGTCTTAAGTAGACATTGCTTACTCCAGAGCTGGTTAAACCATTACTGTGTAAAAGGATTATTTACTCACTCAGGAACCAGCAGGTACCAAAGCAGAGGCACTGGTGAGGTTCCTGCTTTGGTACATCTCGCCTCACCAACAATTACAGAGCTACTACTGCTACAGGATTTTTTCCTTCTCCATGCCAAAAGGGCAATGGTTTACTATCCAGATCTAGTTCTCGTGCTTTTAAGGGATTACAAAACAGCTCCTCACTGTTATTTTCCTCTATTTTAACTCAATTTGCAGTCTTCCAAGAAAACGAACCCAGCGAAAAATTACTAGTCAAAGAATCTCCAGCTGTGAGAAAGAAGAGGTTTGGAAACCCAGAGCAGGGTGGGCCAGAATGGCAAACTGGGATCCTGGATGTGTGCTCCTTCCTTGTTGTGCCTGCCTCTGTGTCAGCCCTCAGCCGCAGCACTGAACGCAGACACGACGCACCTTGCCATGCCTTTGTCCTGCTGCTGAGAACACGAGGGGACCAACGGGGGCTTGCCAATTCCCTATTCGTTGTAGGATACTTGGACAGCATTTCTGAGGATGGTATTGTCCCAATGCCCAGTACAACAAGCAAGGGTCAGCACCCCCCAGCTGTCTCCTCTCTCAGCACAGGACTCACTCCAATGCCACTCAAACAACGGCTCCCAACCACTGAGCCACCAGCCCCTGTTCTGAGGAAGGTTAATATTAAACATCAAAAAGAAAACTTTAGTAATGGTTGAAACTGAAGTTGAGCAATAGATGGTAACGACAGGAGTATTGCTGTGTATCGCTGTTAATAAGCAGTTTGGAATTTAAAAATATATATTTTTTACATATATTGCTGCCCATATATCCCTTACGATTATTCCAAAGGACAATTTAAAAAAAAAATTGATTTAGTACTGAATGAAAAGAGCTGGACATTTATATAAAGCATTTATCAAGAGTAATTTTAGTCTATGTCCTCCTCCACATTGAGTTCTGCAAAGGCTGTCAGACACATAGCAAAAGGTATGTCCTTCAAGGAGGGCCACTTACTCCACATGTCTCATTCTGCGTTTGCATGGGGTTAGCCTTTGGCTCCATGTCTTGCCTTTTTTGGTTCTGCTTCAGTTGGTTTAAAGAAGGTTTTGTCTGTGCAGCTCCAACAGTTTTGCTCGTCCACTGGTCCACCAGCTTGTGCAGGTCATCTGTGAACGTCCCTTTCTTGTTGTTACTGTTGTTGGCCTGAACCTGCAGCGTCGACTGCGGGAGAGGCTCAGGACACGTCACCAGGCTGTTGGTCGAGGATCCTGGAAAATCACACACAGAGAGCTGTGATGGTGTCTCTGCCTCACCCCTGCAGCTCAAAGCCCTTCTCACCTACTGCCACTCCAATGGTGGCTTTTCGGACTTACAGCCCTCCCCCTCCCGGCTGCAGAACACCTTTGCTTAAAGAAATGGTCCAAGTCCAATGGGTTTGCATTTTCTATCACATCCTGTTACCTTGGCCACTAACCTGTCTTGGCTGAAATTAAGGCCAGAGAACAAAGCCAGGAATGCAGCTCCATAATGCTGACATCCCAGGGCATACACCATCTCCTCAGAGACCACCACGAGGAAGTGGGAGCTGGGATGTATTGCTAACACTGCAAGCGCTGATAAAATGAATTTACCATTTATTTTACTTGCCTAAGTTTACTGCCCTCCTGGAAAAATGTCATTGTCATAGAGGTTACAGGCAGGGCTGAGGTTCCTGCACCTCAGAGGCTCTGGGAACCCACCACCTCTCTCAGCAATGCCAGGACCATTCGCATGGCTATTTGTGTATTTTCAGTCCCATCAGGACCATGAAAGTATAGAAGAGAGAGGAGAGAGGATGTAGTGGGCAGGGTGACTGTTTGAGACAAAGATAGAGAACTTCTGGTGTAGATAAAAGCAGTCAGGAAGAGCATTGACAGAGATTTAATTTTGTATTTTCCCTTCTTTCTAGAAGTAGTAAAAAAAAAAAAAAATCTGTCCTTTTTCTGCTTAGTGACTACAAGTCTGACACAGCAAGCTCAGCAGGGGACTGCAACTGAAGGAGTCCGAATATGACCTAAGCAGAAAATGTAAAGTAACTTCTCAGCTAACATATTTGAGATAGCTAAAGATTGGAAATAAAGACCATCTCTCCAAGCAAAAAGTTCACAGAACTGTATTAAAATTATTATATAAGCAAACATGAACATTGAGTCTTTTCTCTGTTAATCAGTTACCAGCCAATGAAACCGAGTACACTAATTAGTCCTACAGTTATATAAAACACATTAATAACCTTTAAATGATCATGCATTCAACCTGCAACATCACTTCTAAGTGAATACTGCTCAATTCCTTTTCCTTTACTTGGGGTAAAAGTGAGAAAAGTAGGGATTTTGGGAGGAAAGCTCTTCAATTGGTGTTTAATATTTCATGCAGCTCAAGGGGGCTGGGATGGTTTTAAGCTATCAATTCCTCCAGCAGAGAACTGCAGTCATATAAAGGTGTGTACTTCAGAGACAGACACTGGACCCAGTTTCCTGGCCGCATGCGTGCACGGTCTCACACACAGAACACCACGACTCTCTTGCAGCATGCGAGGTTCCCAAAACATCACAGCACATGCATTAGTCTCAAAGTACCACAATTTATACAGTCTAGTTTCATAGAAGTGCATCAGCTCTAGTTATTAAACAACTAGCTTTCAGTAAAAAATAATAGTAATAAAAAAGCAAAGAACATCCCATGCCATGAAGGAAATACTGAGAAACAAAAATGGGATAGTTACTACTACTGTGATCTTTGCCTAGACATAGTCGTTTCAAGGTGGACCCTACAAGGTAAAACAATACAAGACACACAGAATTAGGTAAGACTAAACACAACAAATCGGACGGACAAGCTTCTGTACTTTTAAGCAATCAAAAAGTAGTTATTATGCAAGAAAGGACAGACAAAGTCAGCAGTTCAGGTGAGTAAAGGAAGCCTAAATAACTGGACAGCTCAAACCTTTCTTAATGTGCAGCCATTCAAAAGCTTTGGAAAGTACCACAGCATGCCAAAAGCAAGGGCTCGTGACTTAAAGATGCATTCTTTTGGGGTTTTTTTGGTTGGTCGGTTTTTTAAAAAAATTTTGTTGATTTTCTTTCTTTTCTTTTTTTTTTTTTTTCAAATTGCCTTGGCTTCCTAATAGAAGGTTTTGATTTGTTTCCTATTAATGCAGGAAATGATGTCAATTTAGTTTGTGATTGGAGGCCAAAAATGCTTTCAGGAACAAGTCAAGCTAGTCTGGCTGCAAAGACAAACCATAAAACAACCCTAAAAATCTTGTTTTACAAGTCCAAAAAGATACATTGTTCTGCAGGTCTGAGGCCAATTGTTTCCAAATAGTTTATTTGTAGGATTTGTGTCTAAATGTGAGACTCTGAACTTCAATTGAACGGAACTGTGAATGAGTTGCCCTTATGACTTGTCCAAGTGCAGAAAAATAATCCATCAGGGTAGCAGAGTTCTAATTTAAGTAAACTATGTGGTTTTTTCATTATCGTCTCCTTCCATCCTTCATTGCAATTTTACAGCCTGTTGATAGATAGCAGAGTGCTGGAAGTGTGCCGAGACCCCGACTCGACTGTCAGATCTTGCCAGACATCGGCACCATTGCTATTTGGGTGCCAGATTTCCTGAAAGGTATTTTGGACTTGATAAGAAGAATATTGTTATGGTAGGAGGGGAGATGAGTGTCTGACATGGGCTATGGTGAGTTCATTGGGAAGAAGCACTTGAAACCATGAGCAAAATCAGACTGGGGCAAAAAAGTAAGATAGAGGATGGATGTGCTTTTTCTCTAGAGTAAACAGAGGTGTAACATTTTATGTTACTGTGCCAGAAATGCAGCTTTAAACTCAGAGATTGCAGGTCCAGGCTGACACAGGCCCTGAATGAGTCTTCAGAGGAGAAGGAAGTGATTTCAGTCAGAGACTGAGGAAGAGAAAGTAAAGAAACAAGGGAGGGAGGGAGTAAGGAAGAAGAGATGTTTGTGCTTAGATATGGGTGGCATGAGGAACAGAGGACTGCTTTGAAAGAATTTGTTATTTCATATAATTCATATAGGTGTCTACCCTGGGAAAATCAGAAGGACATGACTACAACAATACAAGCATGACCAAGTTTAGTTCTCATCCCAAAGCCAGATAGCAAACACAGTCACATTCACAACTCAACCACCTGTCCTGTATTCTTATATCTTCTGTCCTCTTTTCCCTCAGATATACCTTACCTTGCCTATCCCAAAGTTAGCTACCAATTCCCACAATGGAAACAACTCCCCACAATGGCAGTGGCCTCGGCAGCAATCCTAGAAGGCTATTTTCTGCAGCAACAGGCACTTCGTAGCACAGCATGAATGCAAATGGAAAGCACCTGCCTGCGAGAAATAAAAGCAGGCAGGTGACTGCAGTACGTGCTCGAATGCATGTAAAAACACTTTAATCACCAGCCCCTCTGCTTCCTGCCCGCCCAGGCACAGGTTTCCCAGCGCCTCAGGTGCCACATCCGACCCAGGGAAGTGACGGAGGGCGGCGATACTCGACACACTTGCGAAAAGCCCGCGAGAGGGGCCTCAGCTTGGAGGGAAACGTCACGGCAGAGTCAGTCACCGAGAGCAGAGCCGCTCCTTCCGAGCCGCTCCGCTCCGGCGCGGGGCTGGCAGCGGGAAACGCTCCCTAAGCGGTGAGACTGCCTGGAGCAGGGACTGACAGCCATTGGCCACGGCTGGTTATGAACTCAAATTCAATTAAAAATTCACTTTGTAGATCTAATTCACCAGATTAATTGTATTACTGCTAAAATTAATGTGTTTAAGAACTGTAAAGTTAAGGAGATGAATCGTAATTAAGATTTAAAGTAAGACTGTGAAAATTCAGGAGAGCATTTTACCTCCAATTCCAGATTTCTTATCTGAGGAATTTAATAGCTATTATAGGACAGAAAAAAAATTCCAGATTTCTTATCTGAGGAATTTAATAGCTATTATAGAACAGAAAAAACCACTGTCCCATATTTGCACTAACAGCTGCCAAAAAGCTGGAAAGCTACAAAAAATGGAAATGGTAATAAACTGCTAGACCATTTCCATAATTGCATATACACATACAGTATATGAATTGCTACAGACCTGGCAAAAATTGCATTACACAAGATTCCAAGCCTAAGCCAAATGGAGCTTTGAAAATTCCACTCACGATCAGTGGAAACTCTTCCCTAGGGCACCCTTCCAGTTTTAACCCAGGAAAGGAACTCAGGATAAATTATGCCAAAGCCCACCAAAAATATTTTGTTTCATGAAACATACAAAGGTGAAGTCAATATTGGACATGGGGAACAGATCAAAAAGTCCTGCAGAACACTGTCAAAGTGTTTGAGACTGATGGATCTTGTAACCAGAGCAAGATCCCTGTGATACTGTCTTTAATCCATCTGAACATTTATGTCTAAAGTTGTTGCCAACTTTTCTGCCAGTGCAGCAGGTCTCCTGCTGGCATATCCCACCTCACCAAAGGGCTGGTTTTCCTTAACCAGACATACAGACTCAGAGCATTTCTGAAAATGCAGCACGATGTTTCCCAACAGCTCTCAAACAAAAAAATACCAGTGAAACCTTGACTTGCGGAATAGACCCGGGACTCTGAAGTGTCTGGACGTGCCACCGAGCTGCTGGCACCAGACAGCCATGTCCCAGCCCTGTATGACAGAGCATGGAATCCTACCTGCCATGGTTTGGGTTGGAAGGGACATTAAAGCCCTTCCAGTGCCACCCCCTGCCATGGGCACGGACACCTTCCACTGTCCCAGGGTGCTCCAAGCCCCGTCCAACCTGGCCTTGGACATTCCAGGGGTGGGGCATGGATGCGAACATGCTTAGCACCCAACCTGAATGCTTGGCTTTGCCCATCTGCTGGGTCAACTGACATCCCTTCCACAGGGGAAGAAACATGAGCCAGCTGGTATTGCCATCATCGTCACCTTTGAGTAACAGAATCAAGAGATGGTTTACATTGGAAGAAACCTTAGAAGCCCATCTTGTTCCAACCCCCTACCATGGGCAGGGACACGTTCCACTAGACCAGGCTGCTCCAAGCTCCGTCCAACCTGGCCTTCCTCAAGCACTGTTCTTCCTGAGGCTCCAGTCACAGCCGCTCTGGAGACCAGCTCTTCAGAACATCCTGCTGTCTGTCCTGCTTGCCACAGTTCCAGCCCCAGCCGCCCTCGGGAAGGACAGGACTGCGCACAGCCCCAGCCCTTCACGCACACACACAACCCACCTGCTGGGCTCTCCAGGGAAACACGCTGGAACAGCCTCCTGCCCCACCAAACCTGCCCATAACTCAGCCGTGGGGACCTGCCGAGCACCCCAGGCGAGGGGCACCCTGGAAGCCAAGCTGTGCTCTCAGGACTGGAACCCTCAGGGGTGACCTAGGACTGTAGTGCCACGTGAAGTGCCTGAACTGCTGCCCATCTCCTGGTGTGACTCAGGGACGGGGGAGGCCAAACCTCCCCCAGCACTCATCCAGAAGAACCTGAGAGAGCTCATGGGCTGAGAACAGAAAGCAATTAGTCATGCTGAGTTATTTAAGCATCAGGAAACTTCACGATTCAAAGGATTTACATATTCCTTTGGTTTCAGTCACAATATCCATGCACCCAAACATTTTTAATACACAGGTTTTTAATTGCCATCCCCCAGACATTTTTTGCATCCTACTGAACAGTAATTCCATGGAAGATTAATGAAACAACTTCTGGGAATTACACGTGCAGAGGAAGAAATTACTGTGGCCGCTGTAACACCAAACAGGAACATTTGGGAGCTGAGAATCCCCCTCAGGCTCTCAGAAAAAGATCCCTAAATGCAAAATTGTCTCATGACTTCACCAGTCATTAAAAGCTTACATGACAGTAAATCCTGTAAACGGCAGTCACCTGAGTGTTTGGGCTTTCAGGGAGCTCAAAAAAAAAAAAGATTCTTTTTTAAAATGTTGTTTATTCATAAAATCAGGAGGAGTGTATTGGAGTGGTCTTGTGCCTTTTACCTGACCCACTTGGATAGTAATAAGCAATGCAGAAGTCCAAGGGGAGATCTGATACTACTGTAAACCCACAATTATTTAACCAAACACTTTCTCGAGAACGTTATCAGCCCTTCTGGGGTTATATGTAAGTGGCCTATAGTACCTGTTCAGCACAACATATCTTTATTGTACAAGCAAAATCCGTTTGCCTAAAAAGCAGCATCTACAAAAGGGCAAAAAAGTCTTAATTTTTTCATTAAATAGCTTGATATCGTTTGGTGGAATTGCCAATTACTTCAGAAGTCAGACAAATAGGGTACAAATAGAAGGTGCACAGTTATTTGAGACAAAACTCCTGGATCCTAGCAATCCATTTCCAAGTATCATCTGAAAATCTGATATTGCTTTTTACTTATTTATGCTTTGATGAACTGCTCATTGACTTCATCTCTGAGGTCACATAAGGTCATAAGAAAATAAACTGAGTCAAGTGCTTCAGCCAGATCAGCTTACACAAAAAGTTGATGGGACTCTCCCTTAGAGTAACCAGATCTTCCTGCTGCTTCTGAGTACATCAAAAAATTGCTCACTTAAACTAATTAAAGTGACTGCATGGGGAAAAGCCCACCTAGGACAGAGATTTGGAAAGAACTAGCTGGAGCACTGTTATCTCAGCATTTCCACATGCAAAGAGCGGGGGAAAAAATTAAAGAAAATAGAGTGGATATAAACAGTACTGTATATCGTGTTAATACAGCCCTTGTATGGAAGTTATACCCTCCAGTGACCTTCTAGAATTGTATCAGCTTGCTACATGCATGTCTTCAGAGTCCAAACATGTGTGAAAGAGACCATTCGTCTACAGAAGGATGGATTTCGTTTTGTTGTCGCTGGAACCGGGACAGCAGACATGTATATTTGCCACATTGCAAATAAAATTACTTCAACAGAAATCACATAAAGTACAAAAGCTTTGATAAGTCCAGGGTAAAATTTACCATCAGGCTATATATAATAAATGATGAGATCTTCCACACATGCTTTTGGTGCCCAGGCACGAGCCAAAAGCAGTGCAAAAAAAGCTTTCATATGAAAAATTAATATAAATAAGGTGTGTTCATGATGATTACTTAAAAGAAAGAGAAAAAGAAAGAAAAGATGGTTCAGAAAAAGGGGCATCCTGCCAAACATACTAGAGATATAAACCATGGAATTGGAAAAAGGGGGTAAAAGAAAGATGGACTGTGATAAAATACAAAAGAACAAATACAAACAGATGGACAAAGACACAGGTCCACTGAGGAATCTGGTACGAGGTTTGCTACTAGATTTATAGGTCACTCTCTCAGACGTTTGGTGGAAAACCGTCCAGCCTGTAAATGAATATAAAGGGAAGAAAACAAAGACACTTATAAAGTACAAGTAGCTGTGATCAGATGTCCTAAACCATCAGTCAAATCAGCTTTGTTAAACCTCCACATCTCCCCCTTAACTTTGCCAAAGAGGAGCAAGTTCACTGACCATACACAAAGGATGCAATAACAGCAGAAGAGGACAGATAGATATTTTGTAGATTAGTTTGGCAGGATGTGCAATGAGAGGAAGGTATTTTAATCATCATTGGAACTTCCCATATGCATGGCAACAAGATCAGTCAAAGCCTACAACGGGGGCAATACACAGAGGTCTCAGAGCTGGGGTCTTGGGAGCACAGCCAGTCTACAGTCCTGTGGCTGGGACTCCAAAATTATGCACAAAGTGAACCCCTTACAGAAAGGAAGCATAACTTGGTCCCCTGGGTTTGATTTTCTTTTAATTTCATTTTTATTTTCCCTCATGCCCAAGACGGTTTGGTAGTTTATAATGAGGAACTTCGGGTCTACCAGAATCAAAGGGCTAAAAAAAATGGAACAAAGGAAACAATATTTTTTGTTTTCCTTTCATTTTTTTCTCAGGAATCTGTAAGGCAGACTCCAGAGAAGGTATTAGGATAAAGCCACTGCTGGCAAAACTGAAAGGTATTTTTTTCCTAAGAATTAGGGATGTCTTGGGCATGCCTTCTCGAGTGTTAGCAACACTCAGTAAGATACTTAAATTTTGCTCTTCTGACAATACTGCAATGGTCTTTTTAAAGATAAGCCAGTAATTTGGATTGTCAAAGGTTCACGTTCCTCTATCACTCCTAAAAAGTTCAAGCCTAAGGGAAGGGAACTAATTTTAGCATGTGCTGGAAGAGACACAAAACAGCCGGCAGGAAAAATCACCTTGGCCAGAGCTTGCGTTGGCGTCGGCTCCGTCGGGGCCCAGGCCGGAGCAGATGTCAGAGGACAGAGAGGCTTTGACAGAGCAGGGCTGCTGGGTCTGCACAGCCTTCCCGAAGGCGGGGGCTGCGGCAGGAGGCACCGCGGCTGCTTCGGGGGAGCCCGGCTGCGATTTACTTGTTTCTTTGTGGGGCGAGTCTTTAGAGTCTGAAAGATTACCTGAAAGAGCAAACAAACAACACATGCGATGGCAAAAGCTAGGAAACCTCTGAATAAAAAATCCCTGCCTAAAAATAATCTGTATCCTGACCCCGAGAGGAATGGCCGTTTGCCATTCTGATGCACTGGACGGAGCACAGACTTTGGGGACAGCCTGCTCCAGAAAATAATCCACACCTCCTATCTATCGCTGATCCCGCTTCTCCAAGAAGCTCCTGGAGTAGGTTTGAGTTTTAGTTTCTCCTCTGTGTTTTCAGAAGCCTCAGAAGGAGCACTGCTGGAATAAAGAGAGAACTGCTGGGGTGCTGAGGAGGAGGATGAACGCACGGAATGACAAAGCAGGACATAGGTTTGCTCTCCAACACCAAAGGTGAAATTAAGCAAATGGAGAAGAATAAAACGTTGCAGCAAAGACACAAGGAATTTTTTATTTATAGCTGTTTGAGTATAATTGTCTTTGCCACTGTTAGATGCTTCTGCTGATAAATTACTGTAACACATGATTGCAAAGGTATTTTGGTTTTTAAGCCTCTTTACCTGAGATATTTGTGTAGACAGAAGTATAGATAGAGACATTTATCTAGATATCTACAGATAAGGATCAATATATAAATATCTAGATAGATGTAGAAGTACAGACAGTATCAAACACTGCTTCAGTCCCTGTGGGCAAGAACACTCAGTCTCAAGATGGGCCACAGAACTTACTGCCTCTGAATATATTTGTTTTTCCCAACTCAGCTGAAATCCTTAGCTAAAAGCAAAAACCTCAAGACACTGCCTATAAAGATTGATGTAACAACATTCAAAGGGGACCTATGATGCAGTAATACTGCAAACAAGAGCCACCAGGTTTGAAATAAACGGTGAATGCTGGAAATGCTGCTGCTCCCCTAAATAACAGCATGAACTAATCTGAAAAAAAATTATTCATATTCTATTCTACGTTTTGCTGAAGAAATAGGTACTGGGTTTTATCAATATTTCCCAGGTAAATTATATTTTTGTACTTTTCCAAGAGGTAACAACTCAAGACTCAACTACCATCTGTAGAGCTGCGTGAAAATCTCACACCACTTCAGATGGTCAAAGCATCCACTATGTTCTTTTAACTGCTTTTACCCTCCCATCCCTTGGGGGGGCAAACGCAATCCCATCTTTTACATATGACATCTTAGAGGAAAAAGTAAACAACAAGATACAGCACCTCATCAATAGAGCAGAACAGCACCTAAGAAGTGAATACAAACATCAATAAACTGCATTTGGAGAAAGCAGGAGATGTAACCAGGCTGTTTTCCAGATTAAAGTGGAATATTATTCCTCTGCCAAGTGCTGTAGCCAATGCAGAGCAGACAGGTATGGCTCACCACTGGGAGCTGGGACAAGCTTGTCCAAAAGCATGCCAGTTCAAAACCAACAAAAATTCCATCCTTTCCAGCAGTCCCAGCCATCACACAGCAGAGCCACAATTGAGATGAGCAACAGGCAAAGGGAAGCACTCAGTGTACCTACTTGTGCTTGATGTTCCACTCCTGAGCTGCTGGACCAGAGGGTTTAAGAGTTTTCCAGCTTTCAACTTGTTTTTGCTGGTTCTTCGGCGCCGGCCGCTCGGTGGGGCAGAGTGAAGGAAGCCCAGGTTGGGAGGAAGGGGTTTCCCCAGCCGAATATACAGTGCCTCTATCTCATTCTTCTGCTGTGTCTGGAGCTCAGCAATCTCTTTCATATGCCTAAAAAAACCAAAAGGACTCTGATAGCAATGTATTTGATAAAGCACCACACCCTGAAGGGGTAATTAATTGTAAAAGAAGAAACAAAACTGTTGTTGGTTATAAAACAATCAGCTGCTCATCCCCAAGTACACAAAGCTACAACAATCTATCTGTGGTGACTCCCCATCACTGGAAGTGTCCAAGGCCAGGCTGGACAGAGCTTGGAGCAACCTTACACAGTGGAAGTTGTCCCTGCCCATGGCAGGGGTTGGAATGAGATGATCTTTAAGGTCCTTTCCAACCCAAATCATTCTGGGATTCTATGAGTTATTCTTCTGAATGGAACTGGCAGATAAGGCGACACACAGCAGGATGCACTGTGGGGAAAGGTCCTGGCAACGCCTAATTTGCCAGAACCACTTTACTCCTTACAGCTCTGCTCATCCTAAGCTGAGCTGCTGCCACGGTATGGTAACACAAGCTTCCCTCGCATTGCTTGCAACCCAACATACTTTTCTCTCAGGTTCTGCAATTCTTTCTTCATATCAGCATCTTCAAACTCTGAGTCATTGTCACTGCTCATGTATGACGACTGCGAGTGGAAGGACGTGATGTTGATGGTAGGAATCTTCGCACCTTGCCCGTTGGGCGACTCTGGGCCGGGGGAGCCGCCTTTGCCAGACCTCTGCAGAAAAGCAGCTGCTTTTTTGATTAAGTCCGTGGCTGCGCTGCTGCTGCTGGGGGGCGAGAGCTGTGCAGCCGCAGCAGCAGCCGGCTGCCGCGGGAAGGGCTCATCGGCGGAGTCGCTCGAAGCCTGCTCGCAGAGCACGTCGACGGAAGAGGCCGTTTGAACCCTGCGGACGGCAGCCTTCATGTCTGGGCTGGAGGGCAGCTCGTCCAGGTAGACGTCCGGGGGGGCCGAGAACCTCAAGCAGTGTGGTGCCGCTAAAGTTAATTCGTCCTGCGTGCTGATGACTGAAAACCTGCCGATCGTTTTGGCTGGCGTGCCGCTCTCCTGAGCCTCGGCCTGTTTTCCATAGGAACCAGAGCCTAGAGAGCCATCCCTGTGGAGGTTGCTCATCACCCCATCTGCTGTCGCTCGTCGCGTTACACTCTCCGCGTGCGCGGGCGAAGCCGTCCTCTCTGCCTCCTCGCTCCTCTGGGAAGTCTCCATCTGTGGGGCTATGCCTGATGATGTAGGTGCAACCTGGAGAAAATAAGAGAGCTTAACGAAAGCAACCGTAACAAGCAAGCAGAAAACCGCTCCTAGCTCTGGTTACCTGAAGGAGGCCTTTTGCTGGAGCAGCAGGAGCTGAAGCGATGCTTGTGGCTGGACCTGTTTTAAAGTTGGGAAAAAAATATTTATGTCTAGAATTCTTTAATATAAAAAAAGTCAATGTTTTTATTGTGATAAACTGAAGTGTACCACTGAGGAATAATTTAAAACCCCAGTCTTTGCAATACGGGATCCAAAATGCAGGAGGCAATAGCAATGACAATATAAAATATCTGCAAGTAGGCAGTTCTAGTGATTTGGGGAATTCAAATAATAATAGGAGTGTGGAATTTCATTAGTCAGTTAAAAATTTTTAAAGATAAAAACAGAAGAACAAAACCTGCATGGTACATTGGGCCTGCACTGTTCTGGTGTTCTTGGTGTCCCAGAGACACACAGGGCTGCTGAGCACGGACGGGCTGCTGCCTCACCCCTGCCACTGACACACACTGACACCAACACCTCACAGTGCCTGGAATGAAGTTAAATGCACACTGCTCAAAGTGGAAATTATAAGCCCCAAAACTTGTATGATTCAGGCCACAGAATCACACCAGAAACACGGTATTAGTCAAGCCATGATTATTTCACGCCCTGGATGCTGGTTTTGAAGTCAGACCAATACATCCAAGCTTTTGTGAATGCTGCGTTCACGTGGCGCGTTGCACAGAGCGAGGACACGGCCAGATCTGGAGCTCTGAAATGGTGACAAGCATCAGTGGTTTCTAAGATACACTGATTTTACTACACAGTGCTACATTCCACTTGTAAACTCTCTGCTTTGCCTGTAGGGAGACGGGCAGATGTCAGCTACCCAAAGACCTCTCACACTGCCCTAAAAGCAGGGAACAATCAACGTTCATCAGGAAGAGAATGGCCTGTGTTGTCACACAGACCTGGCAGCCAGATCTGCCACAACAATCTCAAAAACCACATATTTAAGCAGCCCTCCCCAGTTCCACCCATGAAAGCAAGAGCACTGTGTCACTCCTCAGCCTGTAAAACTTCCTGTGAGAGTCAAGAAAGGTAAATGGAGGTGAATTAATTAGTAATGTAGGCAAATAAATAGGTGAATGAAGGTAAACAAGTATGTGAACAGGTAAATAAATACCCAGGTTCTTCCTGTGGCTTCTACAACGTTACTATAGGAAGGGTCATTTAGCTACAAGCACCTAAACACAAGTACTCTTTATTAGTCCTCTGCAGAACTCCTCTCAGAATCCACCAGGCTTCCCCCAGAAATGCAACCATTGATAATACTACTTTTGTCAACACATTTTTATGAAATTCAGGAATTCTGAGGGACTTTTTAGGGGAAACTGATCACAGCCTTCCATGTGAATACCCCACACCTCTACCACAGACAGGAACTGCACATATCGGATAAAATAAATCTGCCTGAGAGGCAGTTTCTAGGAAGGTCAGCAGAAACAACATGTTTAATATGGGTCCTATTGAAAGCAGGATCAGGAGCAGCAGGGCTGGGCAATGCTCACAGTCAGCAGCAGGTGAGCAGCGAGGGGACAACGAGCAGGGATGGCCGGAGGGGCATTACCTGTTCCGCCTGCTGACCCACCTCTTGCCTCTGAGGGACGAGCACCGACATCAGCGACCTCCGGCTTGTCAAACTTTCAGTAAAAGGAAAAAGAAACACAATTTCAGTCTCGCTCACAAAGCAGAGAACGTTCTCCTTCCCTCACTTCCCCTTGCTGCCCTGGTGCTACCAGGGAATACTGAGCTATTCCACAGTGCCTATGGAGATGGCCTTCAAGTTTTGCCTCCAACTACTCCATTTTTTTTCTCCTTCCTTGGAAGAAATAAAGCAGTGGCAGCATCACAATTGGAACTGCAGCCCAAGCTACTGAAACACAGTATGTATTATATATACACACATGCTTGGGGTTTTGTTCTGGTTTGCTTTTCCAGACAGACATTTCTCATCTGTATGTCTGTGTTCAGAAGTTCTACATCTCTTTCCTTATTGGCACAGATTTTAATAGGACAAATTCCAATTACTAGAGACATAACACCTTTCACAGAATTTTGTTTGCTGTAGAAAGTCATTTATCATTAGAAAACAACAGGCTCTAAAGAGTCAATTGAGTGCAGCTGCTTTCCTGTACCATACAGCACATCTCGAGTAGTTGACAGAGTCCCTTCAGCTGATGCTACGCAGAACAGGCTCAGCCTTGCTAGTGGGGATGGAGTTATCTCCAGAAATGCTACTTTTGAAGATATAGAATCACAGAACGGTTTGGGTTGACAAGGACTTCAAAGCTCATCCAGTGCCACCCCCTGCCATGGGCAGGGACACTTTCCGTTAACCCTAGGTTGCTCCAAGCCCCATCCAGCCTGGCCTTGGACACAGGAATGGGGCAGACACAGCATCTCTGGGCAACCTGTGCCAGGGCCTGGAATAGACACTGATCTAGCACAATGTGCTGCAACTCTGATCATTTCATAAACGTGGGATTTTATTTGGAAAAACTTCACTTGGGGGCTCAACCGAGACACAAAGTAACCACTGCCCCAGACTGCCTACTACCTCTTTCCTTAGAGCTTTCCATGGCAGTCTTGCTCTACCAAGCTCAGGAGAAGACGAGAATGGCTATACCACTCACGTGGTTTACATTCCTAAACTACAAAGAAATGGACACATTTCTGCCTGCTTTGGACAGGGCACAAGAGCAGATGAATTAAGGTATTATATCACTTCTAAATCCAAAGGGAAAGTCTGGCTTTCACTAACAAGCATTTCTGAAAAATGAGTTGGGATGCACCTGACAAGAAAAATTTAAGCGAGCTTTCACACTGGAAAGCAGTCAGCAGGCAAAGGTAACATACCCTGGAGCAGAGATATGAAATGTTTAGGGAAGCAAGAGATCTACACGTGTCCTACTGCAGCAGAGTGGGTCCTGAGCTCTGCCCTGGGGCCGGCCCTACAGGCTGGCTTTGAGGGGATGAAGGGCAGAGCCGCTGGCAGACTGACCAGCGGTGGGCAGGGCAAGGCCTCTGAGGGCACGAGGGCCACCAGTGGTCCGGCAGCAGCTTTCACCTCCTGGCCAGTGTCCGGGATGCTATAGCCTGCTTCTCTCCCATCCAACGCCGGGGCAGGAGCTTGCTCTTCGGGAAAAGGTGGTAAGGTAAATTCACTGTCGCCCTGTTCGGGTGGCGCAGAGGTGTCCGGCGTCCCTGCTGATGCCGAAGAAGTGGGAACATATTCCTGGTACAGCAAATTGCGCAGTTTCTCATCGAGGCTTTTAATCGTGTTGTCCACGAAGTCCACCCTGGGGGGTCCCTCGCCGTCGGACTCGGCGGTGCCGGGCAGGTTCTGCTGCTGGAGCACACCGACCCCCGCCCCGGGGCCGGCCATCCCCGCGCCGCCCTGTGCCATCGGCGGCTGCTGGGACGCGGCCGGCGGCACCTGCGTGGGGCTCTGGAGCTGGGAGCCCGCCAAGCCCAGCGCCTCGGGGCCGGCGGCCGCGGGGAAGGGCTGGCTGCCGAA